>APFE030437988.1:68657-97193 GCA_000404065.3 Pinus taeda | reverse complement strand
TTCTCCAAGTGGAAGAAGGAACTATCAGAGAGAAGACACTAATCAAGATCCTAGAAGATGACACACCTCTCTGTAATCATCTATATATGGATCCCTCATTACAGAGATCCAGAGGCTGGAATTTTGTATCTTATAAAGAAGTGATGTTGGTTTTCTGGTGTACATTCATAGTGTTGGGTGATCTAAGCTTTGTTTGAGGTGAAGAAGGGCTTCCTAGCTGGAGGATGATGCTGGGTCAGAACATATGGTTGTAATCCTCTTGCTACTTTTCATCTTAATAAATCTATTCTAGTTTTCTTCCATATCCTTGTGTGTTGATATATGCATTTATATGGTTAACACACATATGGTCCTGTGTTATTTATGAATATAGATCTTTGTTTCTTCGATAGTAGTATGTTGCTGTGATTCCACAAGTTCTCTTTGAAGTTGAGCAAACGAAGAAGAAGTGGCGAAAATCTATCAAGAAGGAGAGGAAATTAAGCGCAAGACTAAGGTTGGTCTTCTTGGTTCTCTTCTCGTCTATTTTCATAAAAGAAAACGAAAGTAGACTTTAATTGTTTGTTTCTAAGATAGCCACCCATCTTAGTGGGAATAGCAGCATCCGAGTGGACATTATTCCTGGTAACAGCACAGAATGAGGAAAATGGAAAGCATGGTAAGTTTTACAATTTATGGAAAGGACCGTATAAAATATCATCTTATTGAGGACAAAATGCATTTTTGTTAAAGGAAATGGATGGTTAGGAATGTTCAAGAGGGATAATGAATGGTAGACTCCTGAAGCAATACTACTTTTGAGGTTGTTCCCTGAAGTTATTTCACCTTCATTGTATATATTGGTTTGTTTTCCCTTGCAAGGTTTCAAGTACATTGTCTTGTGAGCTTGGGGCCCGAAGTGAAGGCTATAAAGTTTGAAAAATTAGTGTCAAGTTTGGTTGATTCAGTTTATAGTCAAGTTTGGAGTCGGTTGTGAGTGAGTATTCAGTTTGTATTGAGTCATTTTTCACTTTTTGTTTGTTTGATTGTATTGCCCAATGGCTGAGGCACTTGGTCTACGGTGTTCTTGACACCTCCAAGGAGTTTCCATCCTCAATAAGGCCAATATTAGTGTCAGTATATGCATACTTCCATCAGGGATCAAATTTTTCTCTTTGCATTTTCATTTTAGGGGTCCCATACTAAAATTTTTACGGAATTTCATTAGTTCATGTCAAACTAATCCACTGATGGTCGTCTTCTCTTCATAAAATCTAATTTCTCCCTCATAGAGTATACTTGTTGACCCTTCTTCAGGTTGTCTTCAATTATGGTTTCATGGTCAATTTGCAACCATGCTTTCATTTGGTCATAGGGCATGTTTTCATTAGGTCACAAGGTTTCATTACCAAGGTCAAGAGCATGATTTAAAGTGTAAATAAAGGGCAGCAAGGATATGAGGATGATAAATAACTCAAGCATGATGGCTTGTAAGTCATAGTCACTATATAATTATCTTTTGTGAAAATAGAGTATTTTGAGTTAATTTGCAGTTCTTATGTAATTTTAAGTCACTTTATGTAATAAATGATCTCAGCTACACCAAAGCATCTCTCCTTGCTGCAAGACAAAGAAACATTGCAAAAATCAGTTCAAGTTGAGAATTATCCACTTGAAAAGAAACAAAGAAGGAAAGGCATTAAAAACAGAGTTTTGAGAAAGGTCAAGAAACATTAGAAAGTGGGTTTTCCAAGTCAAAAATAAAAATTTACTCCTATATAAGGTCTCACATTTCATTTTCAAGCTCATCATTCTCATTTGGCAAGCAAGGAGTCAAAACGTGAGGAGAGGAGGAAAGGCTGAGTGATTTTTGGGCAAAGGAGAAGTGGTGTTGCACTTCTAGAGGGTGGTGTTGCACGTTTTAGGCAGGAGGAGTGGCACTGCGCATTGAGAGTTTGGTGTTGTTCGTCTATGTGTTGGCGCTATGTGTTGAGCAGAAGGGCAAGAAAGGCCTCAAAAATTCATACAAACTTCAAGATTTCCCTCTCTTCCCTTCATATAAGTAAGTTGTCCTCCTATACTACATTGTTGGCTTGCAATCAAACTCTTAAGCATAATTCCCCGTGGTAAATGTGAAACCCTAAATTTTCCCTAGTTATGCCTAAAACCCTAAACCAAATTATCCCTCCTATTACCTATCACTAAAACTCTAAACTCTTTCCCTATTACATTCCATAACATCCATACCACTTTATCCTCTTCCCAAAAGGCAATATCTCAAAAAAACCAAGCCTTCCCTCTCATTTCTATGATTCCTACTCCCTCATTCATTTTCTAGCCATGAGGTCATCTCCCATCCCCTCACTCCTAAATCACTCTCACTCATTCCTTTCATACAACCTTAAGCCTTGTAAACATGGATAGAGAGGACCGAGACTATGAGGAGGAGGAAAACATAGGCAGTGATAGTTCGATAGAGAAACCTTGGAATTAGAGAAAACCACACAAGGGAAGCAGAATTATCAGGGAAGAGCCATCAAACCTCAAAGAATTGTAGACCTCTTAGTTAGTTGTCACTTGTTTTAGATATCTTGGCTACTATGAGTTTTGTGAGAAGGTAGAGAGAGTTCAACACCACCCTAAGCTCACCAGTCTTTTTGTAGCTCATCTTTAGGACAACAAGGTGACTCTTGCTACGATAACATTCACAGTCTCACCCTCCATCATTGTAGATGAGACCAGGATTCCAAATGTAGGGGAGAAGTGAACAAGGCACAGGACTTGGATGAACACTATTATGAGCCTTATATTAAACCCCGGTACAAAAATGAGGTGAAAAGACTTTTTCCTTTCAGATTTCTTGAAGATAAGTATGTCCCCATGATGAAAATCATCATGAAATATTTCACTTATGAGGGCATATTTTCTAGGTTGTACACCTATCACATCAGACTTCTCATGCATTTTACTAGGGTGAAGATGTTAAACCTCCCTTATTTCTTGTTCAGGAATGTTGAGAAGATTGCCCATTTTGTGTAGAAAAAGCCATACCCTTAGCAGATGAGTAATCCCTATCATTATTCCCTGATCAAGATGATTGTGCTTTATCATCTCAGCCTACTCAACATCTATTGGGAGACATTTGTTGCTCATGACATCTTCAGGAGTCCTCAAATTCCTCCACCAGTGTCTCAAGAAGCAGGGGGGCCTTCTAATAGTGCTCATGTGAAAATAGATGAGGAGGCCAAAGAGACTAGAGATACTGAGGTACCCTAGACTTACATGATATATCAAAGGGTCACAAGGAGATTGTTTGCAGCTTATAGGCAAGTGTTTTCTCCATAGGATGTGGAAGGGACCTTGCCTTCTTCATCAACCCATAGGCAAATGCTTGCTCCACAGGATGTGGAAGGGGCTTTGCCTTCTTCATCAACACAACAGGTACAGGTGCAGCAGCTGCACAAAGGGAAGGAAAATATGTCGAAGGAGAGTTTTGATGATGAGGAGAAAGAAAGAGACTTTGATTTGACAGAGCATGATGAGTTGGAGCAGCATTATACTCATCATGGCGTGGAAATAATTAACTTAGAGGCTCAGGATGAAGAAACAATAAACAACATCATCATACAGGAAAAGGAGGCTCAAGTCCAAGCTTTGATGGACAATTTGGGGAGGGCCAAGCATGTCATCACATATTTGGAACAAGAGAACAAGCAATTGAGTGACAAGCAGGTCCTCATGGAGCTAGAATTTCTCAAGGCAAAACGAAAAAGTGACAAAGAGGCACAAGTCACTTTGACTCCCATTGAGAAGGAAATTGAAGATGAAAGAGAGACTTTGCTTGAGAGAGTCAATTTTCACCTAGAGAAGCTTTTGAAGAAGGCCAATAGAGACAACCAAATGATCAGGCACATGGCCTACCATTACAGGACTTGAAACAAAATTTGCAACATGAGGGTTAAGAAGATGAAAGTTAGGCTAAGGCGGGATCTAAAAGGAGAAAAGGAGGAGGATAGGCTTAGGTTGCTTGTTGAAGCTTCCTTGGCTCATCTGGATACTTGATGATGGTGCTTCTCACCAATTTTGGTCAAGTTTGGAAGATTTTTTTTCATTTGGAAATTTTGAAATTTTAAACAAAGAAAATAGGCTCAACGCGGTGCTGTGATTTTCCTAGGAGCACCCAATGCATAAATGGTTTGAATTTTTGGATTCAAAGAAATGAGTACATGCACCCTATGGATTTTCTAAGTTTTTGGGGCAGAAATGGTCCACCAAAAGGTTAAAAAACACCCTAAAAATGACCTTTCTGCCACTTTTTGGAACATAGAAGCAGTGTTTAGAGAATAAAGTTTTGAGGGGTGAAATGAGCTTCAAATGAAGAAATTACAGGTGTTTTAGAAAGTAGACTTGAAGACTTTTCCCATGAGCTATTATGAGATCAATTTTGATGCTAGGAAGGCCTCCAAAAGGGACCTGAAAGTGGCATTGTGCGTTGGGCCAGTGGTGCTACGCGTTGGGCAAATTTTGCACAGGGTGACTAGTTTTCCATTTTTTAACTATGTTCATGGATTTTCTCCCATGGAGAATGTTTTATTAATGCAAATGATGACTTGGCATGTAAATATGATGGATAATTAGTAGTATAGGGTATATTCATTGCATTAAAAGTCAATTTGAGCTCAAATGATTCAGTTTTTCACTTTTAGAGGCAAGTTGTTAAGATACTATATTCCTGTTTCTTGTTCAATATTGGTTATATTAGCTCCTCATATTAGGGATTTGACCCTTGAGGATGGGTGGAGGTTTAAACAATGCCTATATCTTCTTCTTCTATCTCATTGTAAAGGGTTGGAGTCAGTTGGATGCTTATGCCTTGATTGTACATCATTTTGTAGCAGTTTAGTAGGAGATTAATAAAAATTGCAGCTATTTCTTTGGGATCCATGTGGTATGGAGTTTAGTTCAATTTCTTCTCTTGTGATCATATGTTAGAATGTTTTGTGTAATTCATTAATCATTTCATTGCTTCTAAGTTAATGTTTTCAAGTTGATAGGAAAAATTCATAACATCACTGCTCTGCTTTGGGGAAATATTCACCAATATATGTTTTCTACAATGTAGGAAGGATCCATGGTAATCACATGCTCTTCCTAGATTCTCACCAACCTTAAAACACCTCACCCATCAAGTCATAGTGCTAAACTTTATGCCTACCTTGCCCCATTGAACACCCTGCAATTTTGACCTAATTCCCTAGCCCTATTTGTCTAGCTCCTCTTGATCTAGAAAAAAACTCTTCAAAAATAAAATCAAACCTTGTGCTACTATACCTAGCCTAATATCCTTTTCCCGATCTATTCATCTTGGCTGAGATCCTTACGAAGAGAGCCCTCTCTTGGCCTAGTAGGGCTAGCTACTTGGCTAAGTGTGGTTTGGTGTTACCCTGGAATTGCCTTCCTTCAACCTGAGGTTCAATCTAGGTGATAATAGGGTGGTCATCTCCCATTTGATGAAATGGGAATCATGCCTACACTTGAAGACAAAGTCATGGATGTGTGCAGTGTCATGTTTGAATTAGCTCAAGAAGAGGATCATGCAGTAGAGGCAGAGATACTTCCCAAATGATCCTCAGAACCCGGTCTCAATATCTACAGAAAAGGTGATAATATTTAATACTAGAAGGAATCCAGGGAAATCATGGTGGAAAATGTTGCTTTTGTAGCAATAGAGCAGGAAAAATCAAAATATCTATTGAACAAGAATGCATGATTAAGGAAAGAGTTAGCTGCAATAAAGCAATAGGTGGAACACCTTACTGTAGAAAATCAACGGTTATCTTCACAAAACTTCAACATGATAGAATGGAAGTTAGCCATGAATGAGGAAATGGGGCTAATGGAGGATATCATAGCATGGTTATATGATGATATGATACTTCTACAACAAGTGGTGGCTCCTCTCATAGGCATTCAAAATAAATACAAGAAGTGTTGAAGCTCCTAAAAGTGGTAAGAAAACTGGTTGATCAACTTCAAATTTTGGCTACCAAATATCCAAATGTTCTGCAACAGTTCGTTAGAGAGGAAAGGATTTCTATTGAAATGGAATGAGTACAGTTGAGACTCCATGATTAGAATTTCAACCATCTTGGAGAATATGTGACTAACACTATTGTTGATTATAATCGAGTACACAATGGTTTTGAGTCTCTAGCACAAAAATATCAGATGCCTTCAGTAGGATCACTTGAAGAAATAAGAGGTATGGAAATCATCTTTCAAGAAATAACATGGAACAAATCAAGTGAGAATCAAAACAAGAATGCTTGGAGATCACCCAAGACATTATTCTACAATGTGGCATCACACTAGTCAAATCCCACATGAAACTATTATGGTTATGGAATAATCTACAATCAAGCTCCAAGACCATATTGATAGAAGAATTGGAGGTGAAGAAGTGATATGCAATATACTTCTCAGCTCGGGTCAAAGTCATCTCTATGGAGTTCAAAGCATGGCACACATACATCACCAATGATCTCCATGAGGAAACAAATTACTTGTCAATTTGATAATATTTTTTCCTATTATCAATTTTGTCTCATACAACCATGTCTTATATGTAATTTTTCTTTTGTAATAAGTTGTGTGCAATGGAATCCAAGAGACACACGTGGAATATGAAAAGCCACATATGGAATGTAAAAGGTCAATATAGAATATGAAAATTCATAGGAGTTGAAGAGTCATGAGGAAGATCAAAAGTCATTGTCATTTGTTATAAATGGCTCCTCATAACTCAAGCAAAGGGCTTGGATAATTGGATTCTTGCATTGGATTCCCTTGTAGTGGATAAGAGATAAATCATTCTTTGGAGAAGCAAGTTGTGGATTCATGTGCCACTACTGGATCTAGTGTTTCATCTATGTAAGAGTGTACTTGGGATCTTTCATTTATAATCAAGAGCTCTATGAGCTAACACTTATTCATGTATATATCATGGATATAGTAGGAATATTCTTATTATGTTTTCAGTATATGTTAGTTTAATTACATACTAAGTCTAATGAAATAATTTGTTGCTTAGATGTGAATATTGTTGAATAGGTGTTGTTATTTTTTCATTCATTGTTTATCATGTGGAATAATCTGCAAGTAATCAACAGGAATTTATCTTCGCTCCTAGGTTTCCCTTAGGATAGTGCTATTACTTCCCTAACCGAAGGCTTGTTTCCCTTTACCAGCCATGGAAGTTCCTTGTGCATCTTACATTTGGTGTCACACAAAGCTTACATACTTTTTGCCCCAAAAAGGTGTTTTTGATCTCTTGTGTATGTGTTGTAACCAAGGTGCATCTTTGAAACCTTTCTAATGGTGGCCAAACCATACAACCAGATGGGACTCCTACACTAAATGGTGTGAGGTCTAATTGGAACCTCACATCGAGTCGATATCCTTACATGTTGGCGGCATCTATCACCATCAACATTTTGATGCCAGAAGGAGGGCCAGATGAAAAGTTGAGCCTGTGAAGTCTATTTGAATATCTTACCTTTAATGGCTTCATCCTAGATCATAATCCTGAGGTGTTTGTTTGAAGCTTAGATCTTTCAATACTCGTAAAATTTTTACATAACTTGTCATATTTGAAATTTGATGGCAAGGGTACAACAACTGTCCTTGATTACGTAATTTATTTTGTTCAATTTTTTTTCAAGCAGAGTTTATTATGAGGAAATACTCGCAACGTTGTTTACCCTTACATTGGATGGTTGTGATAAGCAATGGTGTTATTCTTTACCCACTACTTCTATTTCATATTTTAAGCAATTATTAATGAGTTTTGTCGTGTTTTTAATGAAATTGATCAAATTAGAATGGAATTAGATGAATCTCTTGAACATTTTGCTGACTGGTTCCTTCATCTTTGTTATGAATTTCCAGATGAAGGTGTGGACTGGCAATTTTTGGATGAAAAGTTTTGTTTCTTAGTCGGGATGTCAAGAAAATATTTTGAATCATATTCATCATGTTCTCTTGTTCAAAAGAAACTTTAGCATCCTAAATATTAATTTGATATTCTTTTTGTTCCTTTTCCACCTTCTTTTAATGTCATGTATTTCACATCTTTCCCCTGATGACGATTTGTCTATTCCTATCAATCAATCATCTTCAAATCTTGATATTTCTCTTGTCGGTCCTGAGCGTGTTCATCAAGTTGAATCCTTGGATAACCATGACCATGATCATTTCCTTTTTTCTAAATTATATGGTGATGATTGTTCAAGTCTCATGGATGAATCTTTGTACCCACAAGAAGATTCAAATTTGCGAAAGTTTTAAATCGAGTCAGATGTTACTATTGAAGATTTCCTTTCCAGTATATATCCTTTAGATTAAGAACATGACATGCTTATCATTGAGTATTTTTGTGGTAATCTCGAAAATCAACCCGGTCAACCTCAATTCCCTTATGAATCTCATGATTTGAATGATGAATCTTGTTTAGACAAGGAGTTGACTGTGTTTTCTTAGTTTGATTCCCAACCTTTTTAGAGTTCAAATTTAAGTCAGGTGAATAGGACACTTTAGCCGTGATGTTGTTTATGTTAGGTTCTTGTCACCTATACAATATTTGCGATTTTGGTCAGTTTAAGATTTTCTCGCAAAATATTGTCGTAAATGCCATCTCGTGGGATACTGACTCTCTATTGAGGGATTCTCATTTTCTTCACATAAAAATTTTAAACCCTCAAGATAGTTTAATTTGACTTTTGAACTCAAATCGCTACATCCCACCTCAAGTAAATATTTAATTTACGATGTGGAAATAGAGAGTGGTCTTAACAATTGTCAAATTTTCTAATATGATATGCCATCTGCATCATCCATTGAAAATTTAAACTCATGCAACAACATGGATTATGGTCAACTTATTGATTCTGCCTATGATATGGATTTGTCTTTGATCAATTTTTCTTGTCAAATTTTTCCTAAAGGTTGTTTCCATGATCCTATTGCAGAGTCCCTTGAAGAGTCTTATCGGTCAAGATCCATGTTTCATGGTATGTACCTTCATGTGGTTGATCAAGTCTTGTATAGCCATGAACCTGGTGGATGTCATTGTTGTGGAGTATTTTTTATGGTAGAGCAATTAATTATGTCTTACCGTTGTGGTTGCACTTTTTTTTTTTATATGTCAATGTCGATGTTTGTGCTTCTTTTATTTTTCACTTCACTATACCTTATTCTAATCTTACAAGATCACATCCTTCGACTTTGAATTTGGGAGAAGCTTCTGTAGCTGCATTGGAAGTTCCATTTCACATGACCCAACCTTGTACTGTTTGGTTTAGGATAGGATAGGTTGTATTTAGTTAAATGCATTACATTCCCTTTTTCCTTTTCCTTTCCTCACTTAGTTTTTCAGTTTTATTAGTCCTTGAATAAAGCTAATTTTGAGCTTCATGATGATGTGGGTAATATTTTGTGAAAGGAAAGTTGTGATAAAATGCAACCCTTGGCTTATCTCTTACCCTCTTCTTTGATTTGGTTTACATATTTCGAGTTGATTTTGGATGGAAATGATGATCTTTCAGTTGGGAAGACATAAGAAAACCATGATGCTTGTACCTATTTAGGAATATCATTCTGTTTTAATGGCTACAAACACCCTCAGAAGTTTTGCCTTAGCTTCGTTTTGGAGCCTCCCTACCAACCTTTCATAGTAGCATGTCTTTCCTTGTCAAGTACACAAACTTCAGTGATTTTCTTGCAGAATGATAGCATGTCCGTCAAATTTTGTTGCATCCCCTTCATAAGTTGTTTCACTAGACTTGGTCTAGCTGCAGGCTAAGTAGCTCCCTCAAGAAATTGCGCAATTCTGGAGGGTAACCAGCCTTACCTCCAGAAATTGCGCAATTCTTTCTCGAAGCCTGTTGGGCTCTAGAATTGCCCAAATCTACCTGTCACTGTTCACTGAGAAAATTGCGCAATTCCTCCCAGTAGGGCTACTTAGCCCAGAAATTGTGCAAACCTTCTGGGCAGCTAGCCCAACTCCCTCCCATAAATGCTCATTTTTCCCCTCATCTGAGAAGACCGATGCATGTGCCTTCAGGTTGACCGGTTCCCTCTGAGACCAAGCAAAACTGATTTACATGCATGGATTGTTTCTCCCAAGGTAGCATGCAAAGGCATCCTTTGATTTAGGGTTTTATTTTTAGTAGTTGGAGGTTACATGAAAGGATCATTTCAGAAACCTCCCGCCAAGTGTCGCTTCTCCTGGATTTCTGGCATGCTCGTCACAAACTCAATTTTATCAAAACTCATCAACCAGACATTGCAATGTTCATTCCTCACATTGACCTTGGACATCCCACATTTCATCTAGGATTCGTCGACACATTTAGCTCAGTTGTCTTGGGGTAAGCTCACCTTTCATGTCTTGCATTGTGTTTCTATCGCTTTTTGTGTTTCTCTTTGTGTGAATGTTTAGTCTGATTGATTTCAATGAGCATTTGTTGTCGTTTTGATGTATGTTAGGTTGTGGAAGCATCATTTCATTTTTCGTTCATATCTCACTGTTGTCACATGCATGACACTGTTTTTGCACTGATAGTCGTTATTGCAGTAACTCGCTTCACACACATGCATGATTTCCTTTTTTCTGAATCTTGCACTTGTTGTTTGTATGTATGAACATTCACTCTTGTTTGCACTCATCTCACCATGCATTCAGAATTCTCACGTTTTTAGTCACCCATCGCCAGGCTAGGCTACCTTGGCCTGAACCGTGCCTTACCTGGCTAGCACTACGCATTTCCGGAAGCAAAGGCTCTACCTCCCCTCCATAAATTGTGCAAGACTCGCCCAACTCTAACCTCCAAGCTTTCATTGTGCAATTCTTAGAGGCAGTGTCCCCCTGGCCCTAGAAACTATGCAATGCAGTTTGTTGGTTTCATGTCACTGCTAACTGAAATTGCGCATTGTGTAGTTTCAGTCCTCAGCAGGCCAGGCTGGACTTTGAATTGCACATTTCTAGTAGTTAGTCAGCCTCCTAAAATCCCAGACTGTGCCTTGTGTAGTTTTGGAAGTTAATATCCTAACCTCCCAATGGAAATTGCGCAACCTTCATGTTCAATTACACAGGGATGTTGCAAGTCAGTTCTCAAGTTTGTTTTGGTTTTCGACTGACAGATTTCTTTCCATGAGTGTTGTTATGTCTCCAGACATCATAGGTTTTTGTCTGTCTCTCAGCATCACAAGTACAACAGCTTCCAGGAGAGCAGAGTCAAAGACACTATTAAGAGAACAATTGGGGATGCACTCAGTCAAGTGTCAATGAACTTACATATCCATGAAGACATCAAGTTGTTCAGGGAAAAGGATATCAAGACCAATGGCAATGGAATCACAGCGAGTAGCACCATCAATAGCATCAGAAGGCAGCACACCTACATACAACGAATGAAATAGGAAGGTTGTTGACAGCATAGAGGCAGAGAAAAGCTGCAAGTTCAAAGCAGATCCACTCATGAAGAAAGCAGCTTTGTAGATTGAGGCTACGAGGTGACGACGCAAGGCTATGAGGTGATCGCACGAAGGTAGAGAATGGAATAAAGAAGGAGTTGCATGTGATGAAGCAGCAACTCAAGGAAGAATAGGAGCTGCATAGATGAGAGAATGAGTTGTAATAGGAATAGGTACAACAAGGGGTGCAACATGCATAGATGGATGAAATTACGCACGTATAAGTTATGGATCCATCCCAGCATCTGGCATGGAGAAAACAAGGTGAGAAATGTTGTTGATTACATGCAAGGTAATTCATCAGCATGCATATCATTGTGCGACCACATGCGATCCCACCCATTTGGCACACACTGAGGTGAAGACAAGAAGCATGTCCAACTGGAGTTGAACATGTATTTTGACAAGTCGATGCACACAACCACCATCAAATGCTTGGAGATCAATGTAGACACTATGCATCAACATGTTTTTAGTCCAGTTGCACCCAGGATGACCATGTGCATGCTATCAGATGAGTTGGATAGAGAAGCCATATCAGTGTACCCAGATGCAACAGAGGCAAGAGTTCGCTTCAGCAAGTTGTCACCATTGAGCGCACAGACACCATCACAGATGAACAAGGTTGGCATCAATTCACCACCATAACAAGGATGTCAAGAGTTGGTCTCACCACAATGGTCTGAGTGTTAGTGATGTCTTGCATGGCTTGCTCAAGCCATTTTGTCTCACATGGGTACATGTGAAGATTGTATGTAACATCCTGTCAAGTGTAAGTTCAAGTGTTGATAGTGGATGTAACAGTCATAGAGTAGATGAAGAGTCATGAGGGTAGATGAACTATCAGAAAGGGGAATGGCAAGGGCCACCCTACCCTTTGCTATAAATAGTCCCTCATAACTCATTATACAAGCTTTTGGTCAGCCAAGCTTCGATAGGAGTATCTTAGAGAAAGCTTGGACAGTATTGTGATGCCTTAGCTTCTCTACTATGGAGAGCTAGTATATCTCTTTGGAGGAGCAGGTGGTTATGTTTGTAACCTTCCCCTATCGAAACTAGTGGTTGGACATGGATGTATTGTATGACTGGAACTTACACTTCTAAATATAACAAGAGACATCACGTTTCATGCATATGTCATATTGTATTCTAGCTATCTTTTTTACTCTAAATGATATATGTATATGTTTTCTTATGCATGCATGTATGTTTTACTCTAAATGATATATGTATATGAATCTTATTGAAATGTATTGATTGGTTTAACCATCACTTTGTATTGTTAGCTAACTTTCTTTCCAGTTTTTGATGCATCTTCGCTCGTGTGTTCCCTTCCAAGCCGCGTGCTATCATAGCTTTCCAAGGGGTGCACTCACCCAACTCTTCGTGTGTTAGAACCGTTCATGCAACTTCCTTGTCTCACCCCAGCTGCCACACCCTTGCTACTAATAGGGACATATTACTTTACTCTATGTGAAATCACAGTCAAGGCATTATCGTATAACCCACTACCGAGACTACTACACCAAATAGTCTGAGGTCTAATTGGGACTTCCTACTAGGGAGATCCCCTGACATGTTGGCAGGTCCAACACTACAACATTTATGGCACTAGAAGGAGGGCTAGATGACAAGTCATGTCCTCTCATCCTGTTTTGAACCTTTGTATATCTTTCATGGAGTCTTGCACTCTCCTCCCTCCACGATGTTTTTCCTATGCCGAATCTGTTACCATCATGAGGGAGTTTTTCGATCACTTGTCCACATACACGTACGATGGTGAAGGCGAAGTGGCCTGGCTTGAGTTCTTACATGACTTCCTTTCCATGCTTGATGAGGAATATGGATGCTCTGACGAACAGGCCGAGCTACTGCTTGCATTCACACTTTGCAAATATCCACATTGGTGGATGTGCAACCTACTGGCTGAAAGCATGCAGTCACTTGAGCACTTCTGTGATTTCATTGAAGACACTTTCTATCATTTTGATCTAGAACATCTTGACCAAAAATGGTTACAACAATGGAAGGCTCTGCATGAATCACCTATGGATTTTTGGTAGCGCTTCCGTGATTTTCAGTTTCAAGCTTCAAAGAGCCAGATGAAATTCTTCTATCTTTGGGATAGATTCAATTATTGTCTTAAGAAATCTGCCCATCCCAAGAAGAAGTTTGAACTCAAGCCTCGCTCAGCATTCTTCAGTGAGGGAGCTATGTAATCATAGATGGACAAGGCCACTATCACAAGTGACTATCCTTTATCCCTTCATCAACAACTCCACCATCGAGAGTGACGTGGGAGATCATGCTCACACATCAATTCAACTGTCACTTCCTCCCGACATCGCTCCTTCCGATTTTCGTGCAGACCTGGTTGTGAGTCCCATACCTTGTCACATGTATTTTGTACCTCAACCTTCGTCTTTGTATTTTGATCATCCTCTAGATGACACTGTCTTGCGTTCTTCCATTCCAGACTCTACACTTGTTTTAAACGAGGATCGATCTATTGACAAAGTTGGTGTTTCTCAACCAACATGCACAGAAATTCATGAAGGGCATCAGGGGGAGCTTGAATAACCACCGACAGTAGGGGACCATCCCTGCCTATCGATACCTCCTCGGTTTTTTCCTAACATCCTTGATGATCCTACCATCCATGACTTTTCATGTGCATCTCCATCCACGGATGCACCCATTGTTGATAGTTTACAGGACACACCGGATATCATTCCATCATCTGACAATGGAGAGGACCAATCATTCATTGAAAATCCACTTTATCTTTCATCTTATTTTTCCAAAAACGCGGAGGGTGAATATCCTTTCTTCTCATCTACCCCTCTGTGTGATTCATCAAATCATGAGGATGACAACCAACATCCTGAGTTTTCTGATCTTGGCTATTGTGATCTCTTTACCTTATCATTTGATCACAATGTTGATTCATTCGTTGTTAATCCGTCTAACCCACTGGTCTATGATGATCTATCTATCGACGAAGTCGAAACCCCGCAAACTATCGAGGCACTTCAGCCCGAGCTGATGGTTATGCCAGGCCCTAGCTATCTTGAGGTTGGTCTCACTCCCGATCAAGAAATTGTTCGAACACCTAAGCCTCCTCATCACTCATTTGTATGCACTGAAGAAAAATCCAACAATCACATTTCACTTCCTCTGTTCGAACTACATGATCCCATCACTCATGCATTGGAGGAATATTACACAAAAAGTACACTTGCACAATGTAAGTGGTCTACCTTTCTCATGTTTGCTTGCATGTCATGGTCAAGGGAATGCATACATTCAACATTTGCACACAATGTAGCACAACACCATGGCAAGCCCACAGAGTGCATGTCATGCGCTTTCACTGATTTTTGTTCTGTGGATGCTTATAAGCTTAGAGTGTGTCTGTTTTCATTGTTGTATCTTTCAGATCTGTTGGTTCACACAACTGTGTTGTTCCGAACCATGCCTTCACCAACATCAGTCAACCAATGCGTCGGTGGCTGCATTGGAAGTATCACTTCACGTGAGATGACCCATGCACTATTAGCTTAGGAGTAGGAGTAGTGTTTATTTTTTTTGAGTTGTTTGCTTCTTCCTTTATGTGTTTGTTTTCTTCCTTGTTTGTTTGCTTACTCACTTGGATTTCGCATTTAGTTCTACTTCTACATTTCTTTGTTGTTTATTTGTTTGTTTTTTTTTATAGGTTAGTTTCGCATGAAACCATGCCTAATTCTTGAAACAAGCTAGGTAAAACTACAAGAGGCTTGTGCGGCTATCACTACTTGGTTATCTGTCATCCTGCCTCTATATGATGAACTTGTTAATTTTAGTCCATGATACATCAATGGAAAATACGTAATGTTTGAAGTGAACCTTGGTGAAAACACAACGCTTGCACGCTAACTAGTGTCACCTTCTCTAGTCAGTTTTTTTTTGGGTTAAGAGCTCAGTCAAGTAGAGTAAGGTGAGGGGGGAAACCTTAACAAACACACCAGAGGTATATAATAAACTACTTCTCTGAAGGAACAACCTTTTCTTCTCTCAATAAGTTGGGATCCCTCTTCCGCCTGTAAAATGAATAAGTGCTATGAACAAGTATGAAAATGAAAAAAAGAAGAAGTGAAAAATGAAAAATGAATCAGGAAAAAGAAGAGAAAGGCTTCCTGCACAGAGAGGTGATGCAAGTAAATTTGTCAGGGTACTAACCAGGATCGTTGATAGCGAAGCGATTCTTGTGTTTCTATGTGACTCTACTAGGGTATTGTCCAGGTCTAACTGAACAATACTTCCGGAGGTGTTAGACTTGCTTTTCACGAACAAGGTCCATTCAAATATTTGGAGTTCTACCAGTGTCTCGCCAAGTGTTGTAGCGGCTACAACCACCCTCCAAAATTTTGCCTTAGATTTGTTTTGGAGCCTCCCTACCAACCTTTCACAACAGCATGTCTTGCCTTGTCAAGTACACAAGCTTCAGTGATTTTCTTGTAGAATAACAGCTTGTCCATCAAAGCTTGTTGCATCCCCCTCACAGGTTGTTTCACCAGACTTGTTCCAGCTACAAGCTGAGTAGCTCTCTCAAGAAATCATGCAATTCTAGAGGGCAACTAGACTTTCCTCCAATAATTGCATAATTATGTCTGGCAGCCTGTTGGGCTCCAGAATTACGCAAATCTGCCTGTCACTTTTCATTGATAAAATTTCATAATTCCTCCCAGCAGGGATGCTCATCTAATAAATTGTGCAATATTGGGCAGCAGTCAGCTACTCAGCCCAGAAGTTGCGCAAACCTTTTGGGTAGCTAGCCTAGCTCCCTCCCAGAATTGCACATTTCTTCCCCTCAGCTAAGCAGACCGATGCACGTGCCTTCAGGTTGACCAGTTCCCTCTGGGACTAAGCAAAACTGATTTGCATGCATGGACTGATTTTCCCAAGGCAACATGCAAAGGCATCCCTTGATTTAAGGATCTATTTTTAGTAGCTGGAGGTTAAATGCAAGGATCATTCCAGAAACCTCCCGCCAAGTGTCTCTTCTCCTAGATTTGTGGCATGTGAATCACAACGTCGATTTTATCAAAACTCATCAACCAGACACTGCAAAGCTCATTCCTCACATTGACCTTGTAGCTCTGATGTCCCACATTGCATCTAGGATTCGTTAGCACATTTAGCTCATCTGTCTTGGGATAAGCCCGCCTTTTGATGTATTGCATTGTGTTTCTGTCGCTTTTTGTGTTTCACTTTGTGTGAGTGTTGTCTACTTGATTTCAGTGAGCACTTGTTGTAATTTTGATGTTTGTTAGCTTGTGGAAGCACCATTTCAGTTTTTGTTCGCATCTCACTGCTATCGCATGAATGACATTGTTTTTGCACTAACATTCGTTATTTTGGCAACTCACTTCACACACATGAATTATTTCTTGTTTTCTAAATCCTGCACTTGTTGTTTGCATGTATGAACATTAACTCTTGTTTGCACTCATCTCACCATGCATTCAGACTTCTCACATTTTCATTCACTCGTTGGTCGGACTAGGCTACCTTGGCCCCAACCGTGCCTTGCCAAGCTAGCACTGCGCATTTCCAGAAGTGAAGGATTTGCCTTCTCTCCATAAATTGCATAAGTCTGGCCCATCACTGACCTCTAGGCTTGCATTGCAAAATTCTTGGAGGTAGTGTCATGCTGGCCCCAGAAACTGTGCAATGCAGTTTGCTGGTTACATGTCACTGTTGACTGAAATTGCACATTGCACAGTTTCAATCCTTAATATGCTAGGATGGACTATGCATTATGTAGTTCCAGTAGTCAGTTAGCCTCTTGACAGCCCAGACTATGCCTTGTGCAGTTTTGACAAACAGTCTACCGACCTCCTAATGGAAATTATGTAACCTTCACATTCAATTACATAGGTATGTTTCAAGTTAGTCCTCAAGTTTGTTTTGGTTTTCGACTGAAAGATTGCTTTCCATGAGTGTTGTTATGTCTCCAAGAATCATAGGTGTTCGTCTGTCTCTCAGCAACACAAGTACAACGACTTCTAGGAGAGCAGAGTCAAAGACAGTATTAAGAGCACAATTGGGGATGCAGTTGGTCAAGTGTTTATGAACTTGCCTATCCATGAAGACATCAAGTTTTTCATGGACAAGGATATCAAGATTAATGGAAACAACATCACAATGATCAACACCATCAATAGCAGTATAAGGCAGCACAAATGCACGCGACGGATGCAATAGGAAAGTTGTTGACAACATAGAGGCAGAGCAAAGCTACAAGTTCAAAGCAAATCCACTCATGATGAAAGCAATTTCTGAGATTGAGGCTATGAGGTGACGGTGTGACATGAAAATTGCACAAAGGCAAAGAATAGAATAGAGAAGGAGTTGCATGTGCTGAAGAAGAAGCAACTCAAGGAATAATAGGAGATGAATAGACGAGGGGCGCAACATGCATAGACAGATGAAACTGCGGCCGTACAAGTTATGGATCCATCCCAGCAGCTGGCACAAAGCAAACAAGGTGAGCATTATTGTTGATCGCATGCAAGGGAATTCAATAGCATTCATATCATTTTCTGCACGCATGCAATCCCACCCATTTGGCACACCCACCGAGGTGAAGACAAGAAGCAATTCCAACTGGAGTTGAACATGTATTTTCACAAGTCGATGTGCACGACCACTAGTACATGCTTGGAGATCAGCGTAGACACTATGCATCAACATGTTTCTCATCCAGTTGCACCCAATACAAACATGCACATGCTATCAGATGAGTTGGACGGAGGAGCCATATCAGTGTACTTTGATGCAACATAAACAAGAGTTCGCTTCAGAAAGATGTCACCATTAAGCACACAGACACCATCACGGACGAATAAGATTGGCATTAGTTCACTGCCATTGACCATCACAAGGATGTCAAGATTTGGTCTCACCACAATGGTCCAAGTGTTAGTGATGTCTTGCATGGATTTCTCAAGCCATTTTGTATCACATGGGCACATGTGAAGATTGTATGTAATGTCTTATAAGTGTAAGTTCAAGTGTCAATAGTGGATGTAACAGTGATAGAGTATATGAAGAGTCATGAGGTAGATGAATTGTCACAAAGGGGAATGTCAAGGGCCACCCCACCCTTTGCTATAAATAGTCCCTCATAACTCATTGTACAGACTTTTGGTCATCCAATCTTCGATATGAGTATCTTAAAGAAATTTGGGGCAATATTGTAATGCGACTTGGCTTCTCCACTATGCAAAGCTAGTAAATCTCTTTAGAGGAGAAAGCAGTTGTGGTTGTAATGTTCCGCTATTGGAACTAATGGTTGGACATGGATTTATTGTATGACTGGAACTTACACTTCTTAATATAACAAGAGCCAACACGTTTCATGCATATGTCATATTGTATTCCGACTATCTTGTTTACTCTAAATGGTATATGTATATGTTTTCTTATGCATGCATGTATGGACTATTCTGTATATGTATGTATGAATCTTATTGAAATGTGTTTATTGGTTTAACCATCAATTCAGATTGTTAGCTAACTTTCTTTCCAGTTTTTGATGCATATTCACTTGTGTGTTCCCTTCCAAGTTGCGTGATATCATAGTTTTCGAAGGGGCGCACTCACCAAACTCTCTGTGTGTTAGAACCATTCATGAACCTTCCTTGTCTCACCCCAACCCTCACACCCTTGCTACCAACAGGTACATCTTACGTGCCTCTATGTAAATTCGCGATTAAGGCATTCTCGTATGACCCACTGCTGGGACTCCTACACCGATGGTCTGAGCTCTGATTGGGACTTCTTACTGGGGAGATCCCCTTACATGTTGGCGGTTCCAACACTGTCAACACATTCTTGCTCTTGATTTGGTTTATTAATGGTTTTTTCCCACGTATCTTTTGAATACAAAAAGATAAGCATAGAATCATAAGTGGGATAACTATCAAAGGTTTATAAACCTATCTTTGAAGGAGAAACCTCTTCTACTCTTAATAAGTCGGGATCCACATTCCACCCCATTTAAAAATAATAAGTGCCTAAGCACAGTTCTATGAAAAAAAAACTGAAAGAAGAGAAACGATTCTTGCGTAGGGAGGTGAAGCAAGAAAATTCACCAGGGTGTTGTCCAAGCTTGCCAGAAATGTAGTAATGTTTGTGTTCTTGGAGTGAATCCACCGGGGTACTGTTCAGGTCGGCTGGTAGCAGAGCAACACCAAAGATGAAAACTCATACTCTGATTAGATTTTTGACCCGTCGTTCTATATTACCCTTATTCTCTCATCAAAATGATCTGGTTTTCTTTATTTTGTGTTGTGCCGAGTAATGGAACTAGGAAGACTATATATTTAACTAGGTAGAGTGGAGAGTTGAGGTAACTCACTGATTGAATCAATACTTCTTGGATATTTGAGACTTCGTGCATAAATGAAACCATATCAGAGAAGCTAGGGTTCTCCCAGTTTGTTTCCAAGTGTTTTACTGCAACAACAACCCTCCAAAATTTTTACCTAACTTAATTTTGGAGCCTACATGAACTGTCATTTCAAGCCACTTAGTGTCATCACGTTGTTTGATTTTTCATTCTTATTTTTTCTCTAAGTTTCGCATCCTCCTAAGTCAATGTTTCCTAATCGTCATCACCTAAAATTTGGAAGAGCTTGTGTCATATTGTCTAAGGTTAGGTGAACCCATAGCTTTTCTTGACATAGAAACTAGTACATTTCACAATGAAACACACACAAAAGTACACAAATGAAAACAAAAGCAAAGAAAAGCTCTTTTAAAACCAAAGCACAATTCTAAATGACAAAGAGTTGCTCTTGTGTTGAGTGCACTCCTTCAAGTTGAAGAAATACACCCTCCTTGAGTGCACTCCTTAATTCTTAGCAAGTGCACTCTCCTTGAGTACATTCCTTCGACATGAAGACATGCACCCTTTAAAATCTCATGCATGTGCTTCTTTGTTGCATTTGGGTGCACTCCTAGAAAATAGGAGCCCACTTCGCTTCTCTTAACTAAATAATTCACTCATCAACAAGTGGCGAGCATGAATGGAATGGATTTGCACGTAATCTCTTTATAATCAGCCTGGTTAATCATTCTTTCCCATAATCATTCTCATATGGGTTGGGCGCAGATCTTTGGATCAAGAAGCTCATCATCGATCTTCACTTCAAGTAAGTTTTGCATGCCAATTATATTAGTTTCCTTAGATGTTTTTTTTTATCGATATTTCTTTCCTTGCTCATGTTTCTTTTATTTTTAGTTTATTTGCTGGCATTTTAGTTTGTTCTTTCTTCTACAAATGTCATTCTTTTCCGCAGCTTGTGACTCTGCATATTCTTCAACTCTTCATATTGTGGTCAAGATTGCAACAGGCCCTATAAAAACTTGTAGATATTTCCTCTTCGCATTGCTGTCATTTTATCTTGTTGTTGAACTTATCCTTGAGCCATTCCATGACAAAGCACACTTCTGGAAGCTGAAGCCTCATCTAACTTAGAAATCAGCACCTACAAAAGACAAGTTTTTCCTAAAGAGCACACTCCTTTGTCACGAAGAATTTCATCGTCCTTGAGCACATGAGTGCACCTCGAAGGCTTGAATTTTTTCACATCATCCCTTCATCATGCACCAATGCTCCCTCCTTGTCCTCTTGAGCACATGAGCACACCTTGAAGTCCTCAAGGTCCAAAGCTTCATTCCTTCGTCTCTTTGGAGTGCGCCCTTGCACCCTCTTAGTCTCCTTGAGTGCATGAGCGCACCTTGAAGGCCCAAATTAGCTTCCTTCATGATTCGTTAATGCACTTTGTGCCCTTGTTGCTTTCTCTCTTTTTCTTAAGAACATGATCACACTTCAAAGCCCCAAATGACCCGTGAATGTCCTTCATGCTTT
This sequence comes from Pinus taeda, assembly GCA_000404065.3. Classification (NCBI taxonomy): domain Eukaryota; kingdom Viridiplantae; phylum Streptophyta; class Pinopsida; order Pinales; family Pinaceae; genus Pinus; species Pinus taeda. Next base: position 75,763 of record APFE030437988.1, on the reverse strand, counting down.
GGAAGTGTGCCCTCCTTGTTTACATGCAGATTTTTTGCATGTGGAAGTAGTTCTGTGCCATCTTTGATAGGCTTATATTCTCAATCACATTTGATGTTTCATTAAAAGTTATTTTCTAATTTGATTCTAGTCATAAATAGAATATTTCATAAAGCTAATCGTTGTCACCATGAGTGTGCTTCCACATACAGGTGTCCGAGTTGCAAGTATTGCTACTGTTTCATCATCTATTCGAACCATGCCTCCTGCCACATGTCAAGTGGCCTCTAAAGAAGCTTCATACTAAATAACTGAAGAAGAAATTAAAATTACAAAGCCTACCATTCCCATTCTCTAAAAACTTAGAATATTTCAAGAATACATCAATATCAAGCAATCCAGGATACATAGGATCACATGCAATTTCCCAATCATCGCTTGTGCATAAGTGATTGGGTGGATTCTTACACACATGGATGATTCTCATCTTGTGCTTCATAGTGAAATCAATGGTCATCTTCCCACCTATTATGGAGAGGACATGCAAAATTACTATAAGATGATAAGGCCCATGGAATATGACAATAAAAAATTCTACACCAAATGGGTCGATCTCGATACAAGTGACATCATTAAATCTTAGTGTCGAGATCCTACCTTGTTTCACCACCACACATCCACAGTGTACTCGATCAAGATTCTCAGTGATGTATACCAATGTCTCATTGTTAAATGTTATTATCTACATGGGTAAAGGAGCGCTGAGGTGTTTGAAGAGAACTGAATATATATGTTGAATATGGTGGTTACCCATGGTAATATCATCAATTGGGCAGATATATTTTCATTTGAGATGCAGCGTCATGTGGGGCAGGAAAAATTATCTTTGAGGGAAAACTAGGCACTAGAATTATATATCTGTGCATTTCTATTAGATGGAATCTGTGCACGATATGATTTCCTAGGAATGTATTGGAACTAGACCCTGCAAAATAAGTTTCCAATCTACTTCCACTATAGGGTTTTGTTAGAATTAAGTTTCAGAGACGCATATGATAGGTTGGCAGAGCACTTCTTTGTAGTCATATTCCATATGATATATGAGATCAATCCTCCCTACATGACCTATCAGGTGAAGGAATCACTACATGATATTGCGGATTAGTTTGTTGCACTTGAGGGTATATATATTAGATGATTTGGATGTTAGATCTCCCCTCATCTCATGCCACAATATGTGACCAATAAGGTGGTCTTGCAAGAAGTAGCATATCAGCTGGACAAAAGGTTTTCAGGAGTCCTTCAAAAAAGGAAGAAAGCCCATCGGCCCAACTTCTCTTTGAGGATTTCAATGTATGAATTGAAAATCCACAAGGTGGAAAATGTAGAAATACAAGAGCTGGAACACTTGCACTTTTCAAATAAATACTTTCATGGATGTGATCCTAGAAGAGTGTGCAAGAAACATTGTGAAAGAATTAATTTCAATTAGGGATAGTCACCAATGTCTACAACGGAAGATGAGAAGGTGACAAATTGGTACAATGCAGTTAAAAAGACACATCTAGGTATTGAATATGGTTCCCCCCAAATCCCACCATCTTCATATATGCAGGTATAGGAGGTAGTGCAAACAAATTCTCAAGCAAAAAGTGTAGCTCCCAGGAAAAGGATCAAGCAAGATATTATAGGAGAAAGAAGCAGGAAATGGAGAGTCAATCATTTGAAAACAAGATTTATTCAATATGAACAAGAAAGGAGAGAATTAGAAGAAGAGGAGAAGAGGAAGAAAGATGAGTTTATCAGGAAGCAATAGGAATAAGAAGAGGAAATAAGGATAGTATAAGAGGAGCAAAAAATCTAGCCCCAAGAGGAAGAAGTAGCACAAAGACTTGAGGAAGAACAATTTACTTAGGAGATAGAGGAAGAGTTGGAGGAATATGATACCATCCAAATCATAGATGATGAACTAGGTTCTCTGAAAGGACTTCCTCTTATAGGTGGTCATTCCCATTTGAAGAATTGGGAATCACACCTCCACCTGAATACAAAGTCATGGATGTGTGCAATGTCACATTTGATCAGCTCAAGGAGAGGATTGTGCAGCAGAGGAAAAGATACTTCCCAAATGATCCTCAAAACCTAGTCTTAGTGTCTATATAAAAGGTGATAATTGTTAATACTATAAGGAATCCCATGGTAATCATGACAGAAAATGTTTCTTTTTCTACAATAGCATAGGACAACTCAGAATATATATTGAAAGAAAGTGCACGATTAAGGAAAGGGTTACTTGCAGTAAAGTAATAGGTGGAACATCTTGATACGGAAAATCAAAGTTTATCTTCACACAACTTCAATACAACATAATGGAAGTCAGCCATGTAGGAGGAACTGGCGCCAATGGAGGATACCATGGCATGGCTATATGATGAGATGATACTTTTATAGAAAGTGGTGGCCCCACCTATTGGCATTCAGAAGAAAGAACAAGAAGTATTGAAGCTCTTGAAAGTTGCAAAAAGAGCGGTTGATCAACTTCAAGAATGGGCTGCCAAATTTTGAATGTTCCACAAAAATTGGTTAGAAAGGTCAGGATTTTCATTGCAATGGACCGAGTATAGTTGAGACCCCACCATTAGAATTACAACCGTCTTGGATAACATGTGACTAAGACTATTGCTGCTTATAGTCAACTACATATTGGTTTGGAGTCTCTAGCACAGAAACATGGGATTCCTTTACTAGGATCACTTAAAGAAATAAGAGGTAGGAAAATCATCTTTTAGGAAATGAGGTAGTACATGGAAAAAATCAAGCAAGCATCAGAACAAGAAGGCTTGGAGATGACCAAAGACATTATTCTACAATATTCCATTGCACCAGTCAAAGTCCACATGAAATTATCATGGATATGTGTTACAGGTCTATTTGGGCACATCACTCCCGACATTCAGATCAATATTTTTAGGGCTCATCAAACCCTAATTCAGTTGTTACATGCCCTAGAGAAGTCAACCCATTGAATGCCTCCTTATATGAAATTTTCATGGCCTGAAGCCCTCCTGAAAAGCCTCCTTGGGATACCAGCACAACCTATGCCTTGAGACAGTGTGTTGCAGAGCAGGTAGGCCCACTATGACCTACATTGCAGTGCACTTAGGCCCTCTTTAGCCTGCGCTGAGCGAGATTGAGCAAAATTTGCATAGGGTTTCCAGAATATTCCTTCATTCTAGATGACTCTAGAAGGTTCCCATCTCTTATCCCCTCCTATGAGCTTGAAATTGAACAGGCTAAGGATCCATTAACCTCCTATCCACTCATCCCTTACTCCATGGAAACTAACTCTAAGATTGGAAAGCCATTCAATACCCTCATTTATGACAAAGCCACCTTGGTTTCCTATAAATTGAGTACTCATCATAGTGATCAGGGGGCTAGAATCTGAAGTTTGTAAGGAAATTTTGATGGTTTGAGGACTGATTTTATGTTAAGCAATGTTATGTTGCTGGAGTTTTTAGATTTTGATGTGGTGAGGGTTGAACTGAAGCTGGAGGAGTGGCACAAGATTAAAATATAATGGGTGAAACTCTTCCTTCTACATTAATAAAGAGCTTATTCCTTTTCTCATATGATTTTTCATATCCGTGATCATTATGTGTTTCAATGTATTTCATTCCATTATTTTATAGTCGATAGTTCATGTATGCTTTGATCGTTTCTTGTTTTTGTTTCTCTTGATGCAGGTACCTTTTGAGCAGATTTAGTTCAAGTGGGAGCGACTAGAGCGATTCAAAAGAGATTTAGGAAGTGAAAGGCAACAAGTAAGTTCCTTTATCTCATCTATCTTCTATAAGAAAAGGTTAAACTACTTTCATTTTGTTGTTCTAGGTGTAGTCACCCACCTAGGGAAGATGTGTTTATCCGTAGATGCCAATTCTATGTAACAAATTGGCTACTCCGGTGGGGACCGACTGTCGTTCTTAGTGGCTTACCCTCATCATATTACACCCTAGTAGACTTTTCTTAGCTTTATTGATCTTATTTTAGTATTTTTGAAGTGTTTTTAGTCAAAAATTGTGCTTGAATGTCCCTTGAATTGACTCTCTGGCACCAGTGTAGTGTTAGTCTTGACACAGTGTGTTGTAGAGCAGCCCTTGCCTTAGAGATAGTGCATTTCAATGCACTGTCTACCTCTCTAGCCTACGTTGATTCCTTTTAGGGTAAAAAGCCCACATTTGGTCTAATTTTTCAAAAGTTTCTTCTCTTATTGTTTGCTGAAAGATCAATGATGTTTGTGATTTTGAAATCAACTTGTATTTCTCTTTCTAGCCCTACTTTGGCCTTGATTGTTTAGTGTTTCTTAAATTATTTCTTTATCATTATCAATTCATTGTCAAAGTTAGCTTATAGTCTATTAATATTTTCTAAAAAGAAAGTGTCGTAAAAGTCTTCATTTCTTTCAAAAAGGAACTATCGTAAAGTCTTTGTTTCTTGAAAAAAGATTGATTGATTGTATGTGAATTAGTTTCCTTTTGTTCATCTCAAAATTAAGGGAATTGAAAAGAAAAATTTGCATTATGTAATTAGAGGTTTTTGTGTGCTTGTAGTAATAGTTTAGGGAAATTGCATTAGATGTGCTCTTTGCTCTTTGATTAAACATTCTGAATGCTTTATCCCTTGTAGTTAAGGTTTTAATTGCTCAAAATCAAATGGAAAGAATGTTTCTCATCATAGTTTCATTCTAGGAATTTCAAAGACATCACACGGTTAACCTGAAAGACAAACTCTTAATCAAGCTCAACTTAAAACTTATCTCAATTAACCTAATGGAGCATTGTCACCTAACGAATAAAATTTAGAGGTTCTAGGATAGAGACGTGTTCCCACGTCATAAAACATAGCAACTATCGTTAATTTTATGCGATACATTCTGAGTGTGATACCTCATTCCATGTACGTAAGTATATTGTAGCTCGTCAATGTACCTTCAGGTATATAGGGAGGTGTTATAGCACAAAAATTATAAAGGAATGCTCTCACTGTGTGGTTTCACATTAGACAGCGCTAACACGGATTGGACCTCCACGTACTTTGAGGTATATATGGGAGGACTACATTAGGTTGCTATACATCCTTAACTAACCGAGTCGGTCATCTTATACACTATGATACACCAAAAAAACCATTCAGGGATATTTCCTACACATATTTTAAGTCCTTGGTTTACTGAGGTAGTATATTGCAGTTCACAGTTGCTTGGTAATCCTTTTACCTAGATTACCCTCTTTTTGTTTATTTCTTTTTGTAACAAAATTAATCAACAATCATGGAGGAACATCAACCCTTACCCCTTCGTTCACAGAGGACAGTGAGTAAACTACCTTTACCCCCTAAAGGTACACCTAGCTGGTGAAAGCGGTCTCGTTTGACTGAATCCAGTACATCACAAACTTCTGGTTCTTCATCTGAATTACCATAAACACCTATATCGGTAAGTACTGTGACCCCATTTACTCCTACAAAACTAGTACATCTGTTACTAAAGTGGAGTCTCCACAATTACCCGAGGACACTAAAAATGAACCTAGTGAAATGGTAACCCAAGTTTTCCAACAAGAAGTTGATTCTCAACCCAAAGTTGTTGAACAAGAAATTACTTCTGAACCTAAATTTGTTCAACCAGAAGTTGTTCTTGAACCTATCATTATTCAATCAGAAGTTACTTCTAAACCAGAAGTTGTTCAAGAAGCCCAACCTGAACATGTTGTTCTTTTACCAGGACACTTGGATCTTGAAGTTGAACAATTAGAAGTTGTTACCATACCGGAAGACGACTAACCAGTTCATCCTCAGACATCTATAACTATCGAGACTTCCCCTTTACCGTAGGAACAAATAATGGAAATCTATTATGGACCTGACGATGAAATCCTTCCATCTAGTTTGATTTCGATAAAAGAGGAACCTAAGGAAGAAACATCCAGAACTCCAGTTTGATTTCGACCTCGACTTTATCTTTATCCTCATACTCCTCATTATGCTGCTCCTTTTGATCCTGATTACTTTTAGACACCCATTGATTCATTGGGAAATTTATTAGGACATTTGACTATGGCAGAGTCAACATCCCAGATTGTACCATCTATTACAGTTCCGGCAGAACCCTCTGTCGCTAACTCTTCAATGTTTACCACAACACCTGAGTCACATTTGTATGGTGTTTTGTCCATCCCACTGTGTTACCAATCTTTATCTAGAACCCACTCAGGTGTTGCTTCTAGTCCATGGTCTTCACCCATGTCCTCTATAGGAATTTTATCTGGTTCTTCATTAACGGATACTAAACAGTTTGATCCATCAGGTCAATATCAAGTTGGTTCATCTGGTTACTTTCCAATGTATCCACTTTACACTGGACTACCCCTATACAGAGAACAATATGCACAATCTCCTTATCCTCCATTTACTGGGGGGAAACCATATGGCAGTATGTCGTTGTCTTTAGGTCAGCTTGGAATGATTGTTTGTCAGTGGCAGCCAACAATGCCAGTTCAACCAAGGCTTGTGTATCCATCACAACCTATGCAATTTGTCTCATCCATACCTACTATTTAGGTTCTTACAACTTTACCACAATCGCAAGCTCAGTTAGTTGTATCTCAACCTTTGCAAGCTGGTGTTATAGCTCCAAATCTCACCATTATGGTTTGTGATGCTACACTCATGGCCTAGGGCAACCCCTCCTTCCAGACCTGATCCAAAATCTAAAAAACAGTGTTTTATTCCCTGTACGCGACATTGCCCTGAGTTAAACGCATGTATATGCGGTTTATAATACCAACCGCGTATATGTATTAAAACACTTAAAAAAATATAAAACTCCTTATTTTCGGGCGGAGATCACGGGTTTTACCTGCTAATCACCTGTTAGTGCCCGTGGCCTCAACTATCCCCAACCAATTCCTAACTAAAAAACTACTTTGAAATTGGTATAAAAAGACACCTAAGGGAAGGCCTAAGAGAGAGAGAGTATAGAGGAAGGTTATTATACTAAGTTTTTTCCCCTTGATCAGGTCTGAAGACCCTTGTGCCTTCTGCACTTCCCCCATATTGTACAGGAAACC
>APFE030437988.1:24975-49566 GCA_000404065.3 Pinus taeda | reverse complement strand
TTCATTGGTTCACTTGACAGTTGCTCCTGTTACTGCTAGTCGATACCATTCCACCTTATATGTTGCAGTCAGTCATGGTGACATTCTATATGCTGACACCTGAGTTTGCAGTGCAGTACCATCCTTATCCATCATGTTCAGCTGGTACCTTTTGGGATCAGTCTTTGATATCAGTGATCCCTTGTATCTTCTAGCATCATTGACAGTTTATATGTGATATACAGACATGTACTTGTTCGATTATGATCAGATGATCCATTATGTATTTTCCAGTCATTTATACTTGTATACTTAGTGGATCCGCTTGTACTCGATATGCGGACATGCTTTGTTTTTTCTGAGCATGGGTATGCCCGCCTCAGATGGTGTTTCTTTCTGATCTTCTTTTGTGGCTTGGCAGGCTGACTTCCGGTGAAGTGCTCCTCAGCTTTTGGCGTGTTTCCTTTCCATGTACTTGCTTAATATATTTCGGCCATCATGTACCCCTTCTGACCTCATATATTAGGGGGCATCTGTTATAGCTCCAAATCTCACCATTATGGTTTGTGATGCTACACTCATGGCCTAGGGCAACCCCTCCTTCCAGACCTGATCCAAAATCTAAAAAACAGTGTTTTATTCCCTGTACGCCACATTGCCCTGAGTTAAACGCGTGTATACGCGAGTTCATACATACCCAACCCGTGTATATGTATTAAAACACTTAAAAAAATATAAAACTCCTTATTTTCGGGCGGAGATCACGGGTTTTACCTGCTAATCACCTGTTAGTGCCCGTGGCCTCAACTGTCCCCAACCAATTCCTAACTAAAAAACTACTTTGGAATTGGTATAAAAAGACACCTAAGGGAAGGCCTAAGAGAGAGAGAGTATAGAGCAAGGTTATTATACTGAATTTTTTCCCCCTGATCGGGTCTGAAGACCCTTGTGCCTTCTGCACTTCCCCCATATTGTACAGGAAACCCTTATTTCCTTGTGATTTGATGTTCATCCCTTAGTCATGACATCTTGGAGTGAGTATTGGAAGGTGACCTACTAGAGGCTTGAGGCGGGACGGATCCAGAAGGAGGCTGAGCTTTGAGCCTGCAAAAGTGGTTCAGGTGATATTGCTCTTTTTTCATACTATTCTATTTGTCTAATAAAGAAACACGTCTTGTTCCCGATACGCTTCTTTCTTTATGTTAATGATGTTCATATTTGAGTTTCATGTATGAATGGATGTCTAAAAGTTTATAACTAACTCCTTTCTTATATAGCATAAAGATCATTTTTACTTAAATCTTTGTCCATATACTGTTGCATTCCTTGGAATTTTTGTTTTTGCAGGGCAAAGGAGCGGAAGGGACGTGAAGAAGGGTTTGCACCCTTGAGTAACTACCCAAACGTAGGACCTCAGGTATGTCCTTCTCACCTTAGAAATAGCTTTTTCTAGCATAATGGCTATGTGTGTGCATGTTTCTTGACTTAGACAACTTTCAGTCTGCTAGGGTTCCTTCAACCTCAGACCCCAAAGTTTCAGGTTTACAGATTCAACCTTCTCAGGTAGTTTTACAACAATCGTTTTTGCCTGGAATCCAACAACCTCAGGCCATTTTACCTTTTACGAGAATGACTCAGACTTACACTGGTTTAGTGTATTCACAACCTGGTCAAGATAACATTGGTGGGAAACAACCATTAAATCAACAATCATGGCAACCATAGTATCAACAGCAAAAAGTCCAACAATACCAAACTTATCCTGGACTTGTTCAAAAAGCCTATGCTGGGTTTGGTCAACACAAGTTTGCCTAGGTCCTAGTCAACAAGCCTATGTTGGGTTTGGACAACAACAAATTTATAATGGTGCTCAACAAAAACCTTATACCGGATTTTCTCAACAAACTTACTCCTATCAAGGTTACTAGCAATAGATGCCTTATGCTGGTATGCAAAGGCCTAGTGCCCAAGAAAATCCATCTTACCCTGGTTATGCTCAACCTAACCTCAATAGACAGTTTCCTTTCGTTGCAACACTTGAATTACCATATTTAAATCGACTTACCAATGATCTAATTTTGTATGCACCTTGGTGGCCAATGATTCCTCATAAATTACCTTGCAATATTCCACAATTCAATGGAAACCCTGGAGAAGAGCCGTCCAACCATGTCATGAATTTTCATTTATGGTGTTCATCAAACTCCCTGAATGATGATTAAGTTACACTACGTCTTTTCCAACAAACACTTATTGGTTTAGTTGCAAAGTGGTACATTGAGTTACCACAAGCTTCTTTTGATAACTTTACATCCTTAGCTACCACGTTTTTAACCCACTTCCAGTTACCCATACGATATGAAACTGGAACAGAACTATTGACCAACTTTAAACAGACTATTGCTACTCACATTTCTGATCATATTCATGAGTGGTGTCGTCATCGTCGAATGGTCAAAACTTATTTTGCTGATCAGATTTTAGCTGAGTGGTTTATAAAATCCTTGTTTCCATCTATCACCGAGGATGTGGATAAAGGAGGAGTTGTCACTGAAGAGAAAGTAATTTCTCGTGCCCAATACTTAGACTTGATTTATACTCAGTTTGGCATGCTCTATGACAAAATTCCAAATTCACCCATACCAACTTTTACTATTCCTCCACCCCCATTGAGTAAGGACTCTCATGCCGGTGAGAGTGTGATTGGTTCTTTGAGAACACAAATAGCAGGTAGACCATCTAGTCAAACACTTGCTATTTCCAACCAAACTTCTACTGCATCTAATAATACTCCTGCTTCCAAAATAAATGTCACGTCATCTAACAAAGGCAAGAATGAAAAGAAACCTGGAAGCAAGAAGAAGGGGAAAGCTAAAAAGAAACAAAAACCTCCCCCTCAAGAGAAATCATCTGATTCCTCTTCTCTGGCTAGGAAACTTCGTTATCCATGTTTTATCTGTAATGAGGATCATTTTACGTGAGACTGTCCTCACTTCTCTAAAGTCTCAAAACTTCTTAAGACTTCTAGTTCATCTGCGATGTTGATAGATCCTTTTCTGAATCTAGAGACTCATTTGGTTGTTACAAATCATGCTTCCACTTCACAAGTGCTTATGCTATCTGCATCTAAGCCTAAAATTGATGTTTTGGTGTCAACACAAAGTAAATATTATCATAATCCATCGTCGTTGTCGAATAACTAGGCTTCAGATCAACCAAATCCTTTGATTTCAACTTCATCTGATCCTATTCCACCACCCATTGCACCAGAGTTAACAATAAAACCACCTAAAGGAGTTGTACATAAGTCTACATTCAACCCTCTAGCTCGAGCAGCACAAAACTATAACATAGTAGAAGATCTGGCTCAGTCACCTTCTGCTATGTTGACGCTTGAGGTGCTTCAAAAATGTCCCTCCCAAAAGCAGGCTTTATTGTTAACAATTGGTGGAATTGATGCAACGGATTCTAATGTTGTGGTTTTCAACCATGCGGGATATACGCCACAATTACCAGTTCAATTAGCTTTCCTGGTCCAAGTAAAGGCTTTGAATAAACTCGTTCACCGAACCATCGTTGACGAGGGTGCATCTACTTGTATCATGTTGATGAGTTGCTGGAAAACGCTTGTCTCCCCGCCTTTGTCACAGTCACCTACAACTTTAAAAGCTTTTAATGGTTTCACATATATGCCTTGTGGAATTTTAAGTAACCTGTAGATAGAACTAGGGGGGAAAATTGTAATGGTTGACGTTGGTTTCATTGACGGACCTCTTGATAATAACATTTTGTTAGGAAGACCTTGGGTTTATGTTATGGCTGATGTGGTTTCGACATACTTTCGTATGATCGCTTTCCCTCATAAAGGCGGAATCACAGTAATTGATCAGCTTGGCTTCATTACCTCTAGTTCACAGGCTACTGGAAGCATTCCATTAGTTCATGGACCCCCGATATCTCTTCAGAATGTCGGAGTAGGTCTCTTTAAAGATCCTTCCCTAATGGGTACTTTTTCGCTATCATCACCATCACAAATGGTGGAAGTGGAAAAATTTTAGACTTGCAACATGATATCTTCCACTTCATCTGATTCATGGAAGAGTCCCAACAATTCTGAAGATGATATGCATCATGAAATCATGTCACTAAGCCCCATTGAGCTTGCATAGAAATCAATCTTTTTGGCTTGTGTGGTATACCCAAATCCATTATCACCAATTGTATGGGTTGATTGTTTGTTAGAATATAGTACTTCTTCCGATCCTTTTTCACGTACATTTTCTGCTGATGAAGAAATCATCTAATCAACGATTACAGAAGAAGAACCATGGGAAGATTATCATCATCGATCCCATCTTCTAGATCACAGAGAAGATGTTTCAAATGAACCAAATCACCTTTCAATTGTTGATTTCCTTTCGAATTTTGTTTTTGTAGACACATTCGATTCCAAACGAAACTTGTCAAATATCGAAGAAACCATTTCTATCGACATTTGACCAAACCTAGAATTGTAGAGAACATCCATGTTGGCGAATCTTATTCTTTTTCTGAACTTGAAGCTTATCGTGCTCTTTTCCGTGAATTCCGTGACATATTTTCCTAGTCATATGAGGAAATGCCAAGAATTGGTTCTAGTATAGTTGAACATGAAATTAAAATGTATCATGATGTCAAACCGGTACAACAGTGCCTCCGTCATGTTCATCCAAAGAAGGTTGCTGCCACAAAAGCAAAAATTGAAAAATTATTGCATGATGGTTTCATTTACCTTGTTCCTCTTACTAATTGGGTTTCCAATCTTGTTCCTGTCATGAAGAAACAAGGAACAATACGAGTGTGTGTTGATTATAGGGATGTTAATAACGCTTGTCCAAAAGACAACTATCCCACTTCCTTTATCAACTAGATAATTGATGACTGTGACGGATGTGAAATATTCTCATTTATGGATGGCTTTTCCGACTATAATCAGATCAATATCCACCCAAATGACCAATATAAAATTGCTTTTATTTGTCCTTGGGGCACATTCACATATAGGAAACTCCCTTTTGGTTTGAAGAACATTGGGAAAACTTTTCAGAGGGCAATGAATTATGCCTTCCATGACATCAGACAAATTGCTCAACCCTATCTAGATGATTTACCTGCTCATTCATGGAAACGAGTTGATCACCCACAATATCTAAGAGCTATATTTACGATGCTGAGACTACAAAATTCTACACAATCCACATAAATGTGTGTTTTGTGATGGCTCTTGTCATTTTCCTTGTTTCATAGTGTCTAAAGAAGGAACTTGACTCAACCCTTTGAAGGTTAAGGAAATTCTTGATCTGCCTCCACCTTCCAATCTACTGCATTTACAGAGGCTCCAAGGACTATTTTACGAAATGGGCCGAGGCCATGGCTACATTAAACAACAACGGTGAGACTGCTGCTCTTTTTTTCTTCAACCATGTGGTTGCATAGTTTGGTGTACAACAAGTCATAGTTACAGATCATGGGTCACATTTTCACAGCCATATGATGACGGAATTGACTGCCAAGTTACGACTTTCACATGATAGTTCTACTCCTTATTATCCACAAGCTAATGGACAAGTTGAGGCCATCAACAAAATCCTTAAGTGAATGCTCCAAAGAATGATAGGATTTCATGAACAGAATTGGCATTTAATCTTGTACTCGGCTTTGTGGGCATACCGAACCTCGGTGAGAAATGCAACTAGATTCACGCCCTTTCAATTGATGTATGGTCTAGAGGCAATCTTGCATGTACAATGTGAAATTTTGTCATTAAAACTCGCGATTTACCTATTACCTGACACTTCTGAAGAAGAAACATGTTTCTTAGAGCTCATCCATCTAGATGAAACTCATCGTGAAGCCACATTAGCTAACGAGGCACATAAGAAATGGATAAAGGCGCAATATGATTGAAATGTCAAGCCTCGGATTTTCTCAGAAGGAGACCTGGTCTTGCTTTACGATCAGGAAGCTGATAAACTAGGAACAGGGAAATTTGAACCATTATGGATGGGCCCCTATATTGTCAAGCGTGTTTTGGCAAAAGGTGCTTATGAGTTAGTTGATTATGATGGAATTCCATTGGCAATCTTTCTTGTACAATGTGAAATTTCATCATTAAAACTCACGATTAACCTGTTACTTGACACTTCTAAAGAAGAGACATGTTTCATAGAGCTCATCCATCTAGATGAAATTCGTCATGAAGCCGCATTGGCTAACGAGGCACATAAGAAATAGATAAAGGCGCAAAATGACCAAAATGTCAAGCCTCGCATTTTCTCAGAAGGAGACCTGGTCTTGCTTTATGATTAGGAAGCTGATAAACTAGGAGAAGGGAAATTTGAACCATTATGGATGGGCCCCTATACTGTCAAGCATGTTTTGGAAAAAGGTGCTTATGAGTTAGTTGATTATGATGGAATTCCATTGTTTCAGCCCTATAACGGGTTGTATCTGAAATGTTACTATGCCTGATTTTGTGTAGTAATAAGCACTATATATATGCTTTGTTTACATGTGTCTGTGTGAGTGTGACTTTTGGAGTTTTTATATGGTTAAGTAATCTGTTTTTCATTTGTTGCAGATGTCGGAATATTTGGAACCATTTGTTGGTTACGACAATGGTGCTGGTCATAATATGCATAACCTATCTTCTGCAGCATGGGCCATATTCGCTCCAAGTGGTGAGTTAGTGAGTTTTCAAGGGATTTGTATCGGTCATTCTATGAATAATATCGATGAGTATAGCGCATTGATCAAACTCCTCTCTAATGCCATTTCGCTTGGGATTCACCAAATCATCATTAGGCTGGACTCACAACTTGTCGTACTGCAACTAACAAATGTTTATACCATCCAAAATCAAACAATTTATCGTATTTTCCTCAATGTTCATATCTTGGAAAGACATTTTGATTACCATGCAATATCAACACATTTCCGGGAACTTTAACACATTAACTGATTCATTAGCGAACTATGTGTTAAATAAACATTTGCAGCACATGTAAAAGTAAATTTTTCAATTCACATCAATAGTTGAATAGGATCTCGCATAACCATATATAAAAACACAGAAAGAAAAATTAGATTGATGTTTTAAAATTTTTTACAAAATTTGTGTCCAAGACATGTTGGTCATCTGACCCCGAAACTCAAAATGCATAAAGAAAAAAATTCTAAGTAGACCTAATGATGCTCATGATAATAGGTCACAGACTAAGCTATCATGCACAATAGCCTCATCCAACAGCTAGGAACACCAACATTATGGCGTTGCAGCCTCATCAGTAACTCCTTGATCTGCATATCTAGAATACCAAGAGTTAACCCCTCTACATGATCCTGCAAATCTGTCAGTGTCTCGGTCAAATCCAAATCCTGGAGAACTGCTCTATCGACATTTCTCCACGCTAGTTCACCCACCTCCTGTTATGACCTTAGGTTGAACAGTACCAACATTTGCATGCATGAGTACATTTTTAGTTTAGTCTTGGAAACATTAAAAACAAAAAACCATGTAGAAATTTAAAAATAAAAACACTTGGTCAAAACAATTTACCTATAGCACCCCATTGGGCACCCACTAGTAACCTCAAATCTAGATCTCCAGGAAATTCCATCCCCACATACGGATGCTCCTCGATGACAAGGTTTTTTCGACTAAGCCAATTGAAGAATGCAGGCGTAAGTGAGATTGATGATTAGCCAACATGTCAAGCCATCAACTCAACCCATCTTTGCATCCGTGGATCTCTAGGACCAGTCAAACTCAGTGCCACATACTGAGGTTGAATCAATGGAATTCTCTCTAAGGTAAAGGCAATCAAGATCGAACCATAGCTAAAATTCTTTGTCTTACCACTCTTTACCTTGGTCACCTACCCTTTCATCAAAGAGAGAACTGCCTCACACCAGTTGAATGCAGTTGTCTCAAGGCACTCAAGTGCAAACTACATATATGATATGTTCGTCATATGAAGTGTCACACGACCTGCCAACTTTACGATAGTGAAAAGGATTTTTCACAAAGGCAAATCACGAACATCCCTGATGTTGCTCTTCCCATCCTTGCTAGGTTGTGTACCTAGCCTATAGAACTATCGAATGTAGTCCCTCACTGATTCACCCCCACAGGAAGAACCTAAAAGAGATATGGGGGCACAACGTCTCGAAAACCCTGTAGGTATATTTGGGCACATCACTCACAACATCCAGATCAATATTTTTAGGGCTTATCAAACCCTAATTCAGTTGTTACATGCCCTAGAGAAGTCAACCCATTGAATGCCTCCTCTGAAAGTTTCATGGCCTGAAGCCCTCCTGAAAAACCTCCTTGGGATACTAGCGCAACCAATGACTTGAGACAGTGTGCTGCAGAGTAGGTAGGCCCACTGTGACCTGCACTACAATGCACTTAGGCCCTCTTTAGCCTGCGCCTGGGCGAGATTGAGCGAAATTTGCATAGGGTTTTAGGAATATTCCTTCATTCTAGATGACTCCAGAAGGTTCCCATCTCTTATCCCCTCCTACAAGCTCAAAAATGGATAGGCTAAGGATACATTAACCTCCTATCCTCTCATCCCTTACTCCATGGAAACTAACTCCAAGATTGGAAAGCCATTCAATACCCTCATTTATGACAAAACCACCTCAATTTCCTATAAATTGAGCACTCATCATAGTGATTAGGGGGCTAGAATCTGAAGTTTGTAAGGAAATTCTATTGGTTTGAGGAGTGAGCTTATGTTAAGCAATGTTACTTGCTGGATTTTTTAGCTTTTGATGTGGTGAGGGTTGAACTGAAGCTGGAGGAGTGGCATAGGATCGAAATGTACTGGGTGATACTCTTCCTTCTACATTAATAAAGAGCTTATTCTTTTTCTCATATGATTTTTCATATCTGTGATCATTATGTGTTTCAATGCATTCGATTCCATTGTTATATAATCGATAGTTCATGTATGCTTTGATCATTTCTTGTTTATGTTTCTCTTGATGCAGGTACCTTTTGAGCGGATTTAGTTCAAGTGGGAGTGACTAGAGTGATTCAAAAGAGATTTAGGAAGCGAAAGGCAACAAGTAAGTTCTTCTATCTCATCTATCTTCTATAAGAAAAGGCTAAACTACTTTCATTTTGTTTTTCTAGATGTAGTCACCCACCTAGGGAAGATGTGTTTGTCTGTAGATGCAAATTCCATGTAACAATATGGAATAATGTACAATCAATATCCAAAACCATATTGACAAAGGCACTGGAGTTGAAGATGTGGTATGCAACATACTTTCATGTTCAATTCAAAGTCATACCTACAAAATTCAAAGCATGGCACACATACATCACCAATGAGCTCCATGAGGAAACAAATGACTTGTCAATTTGATAATATTTTTTCCTATTATTAGGTTTTTCTCATATAGTCATTGTTTTATCTGTAATTTTTCTTTTGTAATAAATTGTATGCAATGGATTCCAAGAGACACATGATGAATTCGAAAATACACATATGGAATATAAAGGTCATATATAGAATATGAAAAGTCATAGGAGTTGAAGAGTCCTGAGGAATCTCAAAAGTCATTATTATTTGTTATAAATATCTCCTCATAATCCAAGCAAAGGGCTTGGATTCTTGGAGTCCTACCTTGGCTTCTCTTGTAGTGCATAGGAGATAGATCATTCTTTGGAGAAGCAAGTTATGGCTTCATGTTCCACTATTGGATCTAGTGTTTCATCTGTGTAACAGTGTACTTGGGAACTTTCATTTATAATCAGAAGTTGTATGAGCCAACACTTCTTCATGCATGTATCATGTATATAGTAGGAATATTCTTGTTATGTTTGCAGTATATGTTGGTTTAATTACATACAAATTCTAATGAACTAATTTGTTGCTTAGATATGAATATTGTTGAATAGGTGGTGTTATTTTTTCATGATTGTTGTTTATCTTGTGGACTAATCTGTAGATGATCAACAAACCTTTCTCTTTCATCCTAGGTTTCCCTTAGAATAGTACTATTACTTCCCTAATTGTAGGCTTATTTCCCTTTACCATCCATGGAAGTTCCCTGTGAATCTTACATTTGGTGTCACAAAAGGCATACATACTTGTTGCCCCAAAGAGGTGTTTGTGATCTCTTGTGTATGTGTTATAACCAAGGCACATCTTTGAAACCTTTCCAATGGTGATCGAACCATACAGCTAGATGGGACTGCTACATCAAATGATTTGATGTTTAATTGGGGCCTCACATTAGGGAGATCCCCTTACATGTTGGCATCATCTAGCACCATCAACAGAACCTAGACTAGAGAATTATCCTTAAGAAATACTAGAGGTTGTAAAGAATGGAATGCATGCTTAATGAATTTATTGTTTTCTTATTCACCGTGCACAACCTTACCATCATGTGTCGATTCAAGATCATTTTCATTAGATTGTAAATTTGAAGAGCATGGCATATACTCACCGTAAGTTAATTATTTACAATCAGTAGGACACAAGGATAATGAACTAAAGAGGAAGTTTCTATAAGAAGATCTTCTTGATAAGTCAAAATGTTGGTTGATATACCTGGGTATTCATGAACATGTACATTAGCGATATCATCGTTATCAGGATGATGGCTACATAAGGATTTATATTGATTAAGCATCCTAATTTATTTTAATTTATTACCGAGATCTACATATTCTAAATCAGCCAAGAATGAAGGAACAACACCTTAACATAGCACAATTTGGAATAGGGAAGAGAGATCAAAATTATCTTCATCCTTCCACTCCTCTACATGTGGAATGTGACCACCTTGTACCTAATCAAAACTTGGACCAACAAACTAAGGATCAAGAGTATCTAAAGAACATGTTGGTAAAGTAGATTGACCAAGTGAATAAGGGTATAAAGAACTATGAGATGTAAATAATAGAGGATTACATGTATCCTATGAAGAAACAACACTTTCAATGATATTATATTCAAGATTTTGTTTATGTACCTTAGTGTGATCTAGGGAAATCAAGGGACCAATATTCACCTTAGTTTTCTTATGCATAGAGTATCGACTAAGGAGATAAAATAAGGATGGGATGAATGGATTAGCATTCTGATTTTTATATTTCTCAACTTCAATAATATCACAAAAGACAAAATTGTTAGGCAATGAAAAGGGAGGAGGATAAGGGACAAAAGGAATAGTAGGTTCCTCTTATGAAATTGGAGGTGTCTCATGATTAATAAAATTTGGGAGAGAATTATTAACCAAATATTTTGATTTTGTTGGTTTCAGGGAGATTTGAACCAAGTGCTCAAACTTTTCTTTGAAAAAATCCCAATCCACATCTTCTTCAGGAAAATTATAGCATAAGTGAAGAAATATATTAGAAAAATTCTCTATTCATTCATTAGGCTTCATTCTAACTTGATTAATCCTTTTATAAACATCTCGGTAATCATATATGTCAAAGGTTTGATGAATCTACTTGAAGATTTGTTCAAATGAATGAACAGAAGTAGTTGGTAAGGTATGACACCACAACTTGACTCAACCTTCAAGTGTGAGGGTGAACAATTTGCAAGAAACACCTTCAGAATTGATTTCATGAAATTCACAAAACTTGAGAAATAGAGATGTAAGCTTGGCTATGGATATTTCACCCTCTCCATCAAACTTTAATTGAGACAAGTTGTAAAAATGTTCCACATGGAGTGAATGTTTAAGATGGGATTTATTAGAAAAACACCCCGAAAGTATGATTTGGGAATGGGCCATTCAAGATAAGAGATTCAAAACTAGACTCAATGGACTCAGCTTATCGTCTAGCCCTCCTTCTGGCACCAACTATTGACAGTGCTAGAAATTCATCAACAAAGGGAGTCTCCCCGGTATGAAGTCCCAATTAAGATTCACACCATTTTGAGTGTGGGCCCCAACTAGAAATACAATCAGTTGTCATTATTCTTAGGAATTTTTCTTGGCCAAAATTATCAATATAAGAGCTTATGCCAGCAACCTTTGAAACAAGAAAGTAAGATGACATTGTGAGATACAATTGCATAGCATATATGGTATTTTCATGGAAGGGAAAAGAGAGAATGAGTCTCTAGAAGAAAAGTAATAAAGTATTATCCTAAAATATACACACAAGAGCATAATATAATTGTTGATCAATTTGTAAATTATTTCACAAGATAACAACGATGATTAAAGTAGTAACAATTCACATTGAATGAGACGCATACCAAAGCCAATAAAATAGTTCATTTTCATTAGTTTTTGTTAACATAATCATACACTATAAACAATGAAAGAACAATCTTACAATCATTAATGAAATATGCATGAAATTGCAATTGCTATGAGAGCTTCATATATTAAGTTAAAGTGCCAATATATACAAGTACAATGCTACCACACTAGTCCCAATAGTGGAACATTAAGTCACCACTTGCTCCTCCAAAGAAATATCTTCTCTCTTATGCCAAAACTAGAGAAGCCAAGGTGAAAAGTTCAAGTCCCAAAATTACCCTTTTTCTTGAATTATGAGGGTGTATTTATAACAAATGAGGTCTCCCTTTACCTTCCATGTGACTCTTGAGCTCCCTCATGACTCTTGAGGTTTTGTTATGAATTTTCAAATTCCTATATGACCTTTGAGCTTCTACATGACTTTAGAGCTTTATTGTGACATTTCACATTCCATGTGGGACCCTTGGGCTTCCACACATGTTACATTTTCTCATTTTGGTAAATTACACTATTAAATTCCACAAATGATGTGTGAAGTCACAATGACACATATGACATTATGATGATACTTGCACAAACCATGACTTGGCAATGATGACATGGAACTCCATGATGATGTGGCAATGATAAGATATTCTTATTGTTGCTATGACTTTGACTTCTTCATGATGGATATTTTCTTGTTCTTCATCTTCATCCTCCAAATAATTTGGGTGAGTATCGAAGCCATCCAATTTGGAATCATTGTCTTGATTTAAGATCCCTTTGTGTTCTTCATGATGGTTCTTCTTTGATCCTTCTTCATAAGTGTGCCCCTAAAACCTCTCTTAAGAATTACCCTATCATGTTGTAATGATGATACGGGTAGATGGAGACCACTCATGACAAGCCAACATCAGTCCAGAAACCACCTATTCTACATCCCTTTACCCATGGAATATGTTGATTGAGATGAGGCAACATGCAAGGGTTTTGAGGGCAAGAGGTCAGGAATTATGCAATTCAGGGTTACAGGAACTCATGGATTCCTCACTACTTATTGGAACTGCGTAATGGATAGTATAGGAGGGCATGACAAGTATTCTTGCGTAGTGAGGGATCCTAGGAGACAAGGTATTGAGCTTGTTTATTGATGATCTACAATGAGGAGTGCCCAAGAGGGAAGAGATAAGGGTTGTGTAGTTAGGCATTACAATTACTAAGGAAAGGCCTCATTATCCATTGGATTTGTAAAATTCAAAATAGGGAGAAAGATTGGACAAAGGATTTCACAGTGAGGGGTCTTAGTCAGCAAGAGGAGCATGCCTAATCACTGTAACTATGCAATGCACAATGATTGGGAGACAGGCTCAGTGAATTGTGTAGTTGAGGACTTCAATGACCTATAAGTGATCCCTTTCTCATTGGAAATGTGCAATGCACAATATGAGGCTCACATGATGAATAGAACTGTACATTTGAGCATCATAGAGGGACAAGGAAGCAGGGTTGCTCACTAAAATTGCGTAATCCATAATCATTGAAGGGAAGGCTTAAGCAACTATGCAGTTGGGAAAGTTAGTGACAAAAAGAGGCTTCCCATCCCACTGAGATTGCACAATGCATAATTTAGGGCAATAGATAACATGAATTGCGCAATTGTTAAGGTTAGGTGGATAGATTGATGGCCTAGGCATCAAGATTACTTAGTGTGCTAGTGGAGGGAGGTTTTCCTCTAGGACTACACAGTGTGCAGTTTCAAGAGGTATAGAGTGCTTCACTATAGCTTAAGATTGTGCAATGCATAGTTCCAAATGGGAGAAATATCTATCAAAGGTTGAGAAAGTTGCAAGGACAATGAAAGCTCCAAAATGGCAAAGTGTGGGATAAGTAAGACAAGAGAGAACAAGACATGCAAACAAGTCATCAAATGATGATCTCACACTCAGATAACATCAAAAAACTCCAAAGGAATACAGAGAACTAAAAATCCACATGCACACCTTGAAATAATATCAAAACAACACTTATTTCTAAGTGTCACAGTTGAAATGTCATTTTGCGACATTTAGAATACAAGTTACGATAGCGGTATGATTGCAACCAAACAGTGTGCTAAGTTGTGGGGGAGTGGCTAGCGCATATTCTTATGATATATATTATAAATTGAGACATAAGAATTCGCTAGGGAGGCCTATAGTGGTGTGCTAAAATGCAATACATGCAGGAGTTCAAACAGTTAAAGTGACAGTTGCGACAGTAAGAAAAAGTGAAAACGACATTTGGAAAAGATATAGAAAGTGAAAGTGACACATGATATATTGATGAGAATACAAAAGAAACACTTGTGAAAGTTAAAGCAAGCAAAAACAATAGTCACGAAAGTGAAAGCGACACTTTCAAAAGCAAAGGTAAACAAAATCAACATTTGAGAAGATTCACCGGAATGATGATAAAATTACCATTAAAGGTAAGAGAGACTGTCAAATGATGTTGTGCACTGACTATCAGTATGGATTTCAAAATGCACTATCAAGGAGGAATGAAAAAATCACTATCTTTAAAGACTGTGTAGGCATTGTTATCATGGAATGTGCAAGGCATTATTTTAGAGAATTGGCGCAATTCTTGTTTTCAAAGGTGGGAATTAACTTCCAAGCTTGCTAGAAAAGCTGCACTTATATATGCATCAAAGGCTGAGCATGTGTAAGAAAGTGGATTTGACACTTAAAATCTTGGAAGAAGGATTAAACACACAGAAAAACATCAACCAATCATAAAGCGACTAAGAATAATCATGGAACAATAGATCATAGGTTCACAAGTAGGCTCTAAAATTCAAGTGTAGGAAAAATTTTGGAGGGTGTTTTTCACAGGGACAACACCTCCCAAATTGCATTGCACACCAGTATATTATCCAAATAGGCAATAATAAATTAATCTATAAAAGGGCACAATATATCATTCATTAACCTCATAAATGTAGTTGGTGGATTGGATAAGCCAAATGGAATAACTAACCACTCATACAAACCTTGCCTAATTTTGAAGGTGGTCCTCAAGCTTTTTTCTTTAACTTGAACCTGGTGATATCCATACTTTAAGTCTAGCTTGGTGAAGTGTTTTTCTTGCAGCAATTGATCCAACAAATCATCTATTATGGGCAAGAGGTACATGTTCTCGAGCGTGATTTTGTTTAGCACCCTATGATCAATACACATCCACCAGGTTCCATCCTTCTTTGGCACAATGATGATGGGTGACCCACATGGTGATGTACTTGGTCAAATGACACCTTGTTCCAGTAGTTGATGAAACTATTTCTTCACCTCACTTTCTTATAGAACATACTTCTTGTATATCCCAATATTTTGAAATGGCAAGTCCGTAAATAGCCAAATCTTATGCTCCACTTCCTTCTTGGGTGGTAGCCCTTTAGGCTCTTACAACACATCCATCTATGCTTGTAGCTACTCTTTTGATGGTTGTGTTTTTTTTTTGTACTACACCCCTCCAAGGATGATTTTTCTCTTAATGACTCTTTTACAATTTTTTTTTCTCTTGTAAACAATGAAACAAACTTCTCTCTAGAAATGATCAGTTTCTTGGGTTGGTTGGCACTTACCAGCAAAATTTTTGACTTTCCTTTATGTGCGTTGATGGTGAAGAATTTTCCATACTTTATGAGATGATATTGGTTGGTTCTCTACATGAATATTGTGTATCACATATACATGTAGGGATCTCCAAGAACCACACCACATACATCAAGGGAAACTACATCTAGTTATACTTCATCAATAAAATTAGCACTGATAGTAAATCTAATTTTGCACTATTTTGTTTCTTTTATCTTTGCATCCTTATTTACTAATACCAATGGATATGGGATTGTATGATCACTAACTTCTAATCCTAATTTGTTGACCAACTCTGCTACAATGATATTCACCTGTGATCCTGAGTCAAATAGAGCATCAATCTTAGTATTTTTAACCTATCTTTTTATATGGAAGAGCCTAACATTTTAGTTCTCTTCATATCGTTAAAGGCTACTCAGATTCATCTCCTTCTGCACTAATGTATAGAAAATATTCTCATCCATGTCTGATTTGTTTTCAACTTGATTACTTGAAATAGAATTCTTCTTATTATTGTCTTTATTTTTATTCATTGGGTTAATCTTTGGATACCACTTCCAACATGTATCCTTTGTATGTTTGTTAATATTACAATGGTTGTAGTAGTTATTGGGGTCTTTACACTGGTTTTTTGTGGATACAATATTTTTATCTTTCCCCCTTTCCACTTCTTACTTCCCTTAGAAGTGTCTTGGTGCTCCTTCTTCTTCGATCCATTTGATTCCCCTTTCTTTAGGCATATGTTCTCTAGGTACTATGCCTATACACAAGCCTCATCCACCAATTTTCCCCTGAACAATATCACTTGCTTCTATAGATGCCTACATAGACCCCCTAGATACTTGAGGAGTACATTTGGGTTCTTTGGTGAGATGCCCAACATTATGGCCATTTTTCTTAACTATGTGGTGTACTCACAGTGTACTCTTGTACACTTTGTCCTTGCTTCTGCCTGAAGTAGTGCCACCAAATTTATATGTTTTCTACATACTAGATAGGGTAAAATTTTGAACTTATGAGGGTTTTAAATTCCTCCCACTTAGTCACTAGCGGGTATCCCTCCAACCTCGAGGTCTCCATGCAAATTTTTGACCAAGTCGAAACATGGCCTTCTAATTTCAGCTACGTAAATGAAATATTTTGTTCTTCCTCTATGTGATGAACACTGAAATAAAATTCTAATTATTGCAGCCAATGACTTAGATTTAAAGCATCAATATCACCTTGGTACAACTTGATTATTTCCCTTCACTTCCATTTTAAATAGGGATTGTGAATGGTTCACAACACTCGAATTAGGTTAATATTTTTTGGGTCATTTTTTTAGCTCTTTCTCAATTTCTTCATGATAACCTAATCTTCCCTATGATCATACATATGCATTAGAATCCCAATCTTCTTCGAATATCCAAGTATTATTGGTTAGTTCCACCATGAGGAGATTCACGATTTTATGACTTTTTTCTTAGCGGGTCTGTATCCGCTACAAATTTCCAAAATATACCCAATGAAAAATAGCGCTGATACCATATGATCTATAAATTTTCATGGATATCTCATTGGATGGTTCATCACAACAGACTTGATAAAATTATACTTAAAAATATGAAATCTACACTATGAGGGTTTATTTTTATTTAGATTTCTATATTTGTAAATTATAGTTTATTGTGTATGCATGCAAATCATAATTATGTAGAAAATAGACAACAGATAAATAAAAACTTGCAGACCACCATTTATAATATATATCTTTGGAAACCCTTTTAGGAGAAATCCCATTTAGAAGGTAATGTTGCTTTTCTCCCTTTCTCCAAATAGAAAATGGATATAAGTACCCGTGGGCTACTATAATACACAAATACTCTTTATGTACTCCCTATCTCTTTTGGATATTATTATCATCTATGGAACAAAATTCCCTCGAAAAGAAATGGAATCCCTTTTCCTCCTAGTGGCCTGGTTATAACACAACCCAATAACTTACCAGTGGTTAGGTTTGACTCCTTCAAATATTAACTAAAGTTATAGTATTGACTCTTCTAGAGTATTCTTCATCATGATCACATGGTTATCCCCTTTTCCATGTATAATGAGGACTAATGTGGCATCCTCTCAAATTATGGTGGCCAAAATAGGAAGGTCAAATTTCAAGTGGAATAACATTTCCATATGGACTTTGATTGAGGCAATTACTATGTCATTGGAAAGGTCTTGGTGTGTATAATAGGAAAAAATGTTGTGGCTCTAAAGAAAGAAATTTTTACCCCCAAAAAATGTCGTTTGATGCCTCAAAATGCTCCTCGAAGGTTTCAAACCCTGATTTACCAAACTGGGTACTGCTAATAAAAATGGTCTTGTGAGTTGATTCCTCCAATTTTCCCACTTTGAAGGCATCGAGATGGATGAAAAATAATATAATGATCTAATATGGATCATTTCTCCTGTAATTCTCCAATAATTTTCTTGAGCCACAAAATCCCCTTTGTTGTTTCTACAACTACCACGTATTCTACCTCTATTGTGGAATCGATTGAAACTGATTTTTTTGATGTGACCTCCACAAGACAACACCTAATCCAAGACTCATAACATAACCTAAAGCAAACACTCCATTTTATTTGTCTCCGTCAAATTTTGAATCAAAATATCCAATCGAGCTTAAGTTATGCATCGTTGAATATTTCAGTCCAAAGCCTCATTAGAGGAAATTTAAGGCTAAAAGTGGCCTCCTAAGGAAAATTAATAAAATAAGAGTTAAAATAGTAAAATAAGAGTTATGAATTTTGGAGGGGAGAAAGGAAAACTACTTTTATATTGTATTTTTTTATTATCTCCTTATATGTTTACTCACATTTTAAGTGTAGACACTGATTGGACGCGGAATTAAATTCTACATCCAACGAGTACCCATTATGCATACTTCTTAGAAGGCCCACATCGATAAAAATGAAGATACATTTGAAAAGCACGATTTTTTAATGTATCTTCAATTTTTATTAATTTGGGTCTTCTTAGAAGTATGCATAATGGGTACTCTTTGTATGTGGAATTTAATTCCACATCCAACGAGTTTCTACACTTGAAATTTGAGTAAACATATAAGGAGATAAGATAAAATACAATTAAAAAAGGTAATTTTCTTGTTTTCCCTCCAAAATATCTACATGTACCTCTTTTTAAATTTAAAGGATTTTAATTGGTTTACATATTATGACATTGAAATTACATGAAAATTTCATGGGTACTTTTAGGCTGAAATTTCTTCTAATGTGAGTTCCTTTCAAATACTTTAGAACTCTTTTTGCGATAGACCAATGTCCTTCAAAAGGATTTTGCATAAATCTAGAAATAATTCCAATAACAAATGAAATATATGGTCTCGTAGTGGTGAGGTAGATAAGACTTCCCACAAGATGTTTGTACTTGGTTCTATCCTCAAATTAATTCCCTTCTTTTGAAGTGAGCTTCAGATTCTATTCCATTGGATTGGATAAATGGTTGCATTCAACCATGTCAAACATATTCAAAAATTCTCCATTGTGCTTATTTTGAGAGACAAATATATGCTTTGGATGTTGAGTCACTTCAATGGCCAAGTAGCAGTGAAGATGTCCCAAATGTATCATCTCAAGTCCTTTATTCAACTCTTTCTTTGTGTATGCAATATAGTTTTCATTGTCCCCAGTCACCAATAGATCATCTACACATACCACAAGAAAGAAAATAGTAGTGTGAATTTTCTTGACAAAAAAAGTTGTATCATCAATATTAAAGTGTTTTAAATGAAATTTCAAAAGATGCTCAGTCAACTTTTCATACTAGGCTTGTAGTGCTAAGTTTTAAGCCATATAAGGACTTGATGAGTTTGCATACTTTGTGTTCTTTTCCCTTCACAAAAACCCTGTATGGATGAGAAATGAAAACATGTTATCTCAATTCACCATTGAAGAAAGAAACCTTCACATCCATTTGATGAAATTTCCATCCATTCTAAGCTTCCAAGGAAAAGAGAGTCCATATGGTGGCCCATTTTGTTGTGGGGGAAAAGTCGCCTCATAATCAATGCCTTCTTTTTGTGAAAATTCTTTTGCCGCGAGCCTTCATTTGTTCTTGTCAAGTGAGCCATTTATTTTTTCCTTGTTCTTGTAGACCCATTTGCATCCAATTGGTTTGGATTTGAATGGGGGGTCCACCAACTTTCATGTTCCAATCTTTATGAGAGCATCATATGCATTATGCATTGCTTCTTTCCATTAATAATGAGAAGCGACTTATTTAAAGGATTTGGTTCAAAGTTAGTAGATAGATTCAATTCACAATCAATGTATGAAACATCCATATCATCAACTGAATCAAAATTATCTACATCACCCCCATCTTGTCGGACAAAACTTCTAGTCCTATATTTCCGACTTCATTAGGATGATCACTTTAAAATGCTTTGGTAAGAAATTTTGGAGGACCTTTTTAAGATGGTTCAAGTTGCTCTACTAATTGAAATGGGGCTGCATCAATATTTATCCTTTCAATCCTCTCAATCCCATCACTCAAAGGGTCTCCTTGATTTGAAGAAGTGGCAAAAACTTCATCAAGGGGAGATAATTCTTCAGAAGAAGATACCATAGATTGATCCAAGATAGGAATCCCCCATTCAAATTGTGGAATATGAATATCAAGTTCATGATACTTTTTTTCATGAATTAATATATCCAAACTATTAAGCTTCCACTCAATAATGTTTCCCACCTTGGAAATTCATGAAAAATCACATATATGGACAAAACAAACTTCTTATTTACCTCATCATATAGATGATATGCCTTGGTGGAATCTAAATACCTCAAGAAGGTGAATTTTTTCATCCTTGCATCTTTGTTCCTTAGGAATCAAGGTATAGTAGATCAAACCAAAGCTCTTGAGATGCCTTACCAAAGGAATGTGGCCATACCACATTTCAAAAGGAGTCTTATTTCTAAGAGCATGAGATGGACATATGTTTTTTAACATATACTACACATAGAATGTGTCAACCCAAAACATAAACTTTACATTTTTTAAAAACATCATTGAGCAAACCATATTTAAGATAGTTTTTTCATTCTTTGAGCTACACCATTTTGTTGAGGATTGTATGGAACAATAGTTTGATGTTGAATTCCATGTTTGAGAAGACAATTTTCAAATTCATTATAAGTATACTATTTTTCATTATTAGTATCAGGGAAGCCAATATGCGATTATGTGTCATTTTCAATCCATACATGAAAATTCTAAAAAAAAAAACAAAATCTTATGAATTTTGTTTCATTAAGTATACCTAACACATCCTAATGTAATCATTAGTAAAAGTCATCATATATTTATTCCCATTTGCAGAAGGAACATGCATAGGGCCACACAAATCAAAATGAATCAATGCAAGTTTTATGTATTCTTTGGAAGTAGAATCATGAAATGGTTGTTCGCTATGTTTTCCTAGGATATAAACATCACATTGTTTCAACTTCCTAAGAATAGTTTGCAAACAAGAAACAACCTTCTTTTTCAACAAAAAAATATTTCCATAGTTAAGATGTCAAAATATTGCATGCCATAGAAGACAAGATGGAAATGTATCTTCATTGAATTTAGAAAGGCGTGTAGATTTATGTGCACAAGAAGATGTTCCTTGCAATTTCAATAGTCTTTCCTTCTCTACTCTAATAATGAAAATTGTGTTGTTAGATGCTTTCCTTATCTCTACTTTTCCATCAACCATATGAACAGAGTGGCCTTGCTGGAAAACATGAACAAGGTATAGCATATTTATCCAAAGTTATGGAAGGTAGAGTACATCGTGCAAAATAAAATCATGAAGTCCATGTAGTTTACACCGGTGCCAAGTCCTTAGGGCTTTAGACTTTACTTCTTTGCAAAATACATTGCTCCTTCTACATTGTTACTGAGGTCTTCGAAGAATCCTTTCTAAAAGGTCATATGGCACGTTGCACCTGTATCAAGTAATCATGCATCTCTCCAAGAATAAAATGAAGTATGAAACAAATCTTGAATTTGTCTGATATTGCAATGAGAAACAATGTAATGAGAAGATTCAAGTGCTTTATATTTTGTTGGATATGGTGATTTACCTATGTCTTCTTTGTGGTCTTGTTTGATCATATCCAAAGGTATTGTGCATGTGGATGCATCATGTCCATCTCTATCACAATGAATACAGGTAATATTAGATCTTTCTCCTTGGTGGTATTTACCCACTTACCTCTGAAATTATTTCTTCCACATCCTCTATTGTTGCCACTTCTTTTAGGAGAACCTTGTGATTGGTTCTTCCCTTTTTGAACAAGGAACATTGATTCTTCACAGGACTGAGTTGATGGCTTCCTCTTCCCAGATGCTTTCTCTCATTCTACAGCCTTCTCCACTAGGGCATCCAAAGTAATGGATTTAAGTTGTTCACTAGCTTGCAAGGATTCAGGATAATTAGAGTATGTAGGTTGAAAAAGGTTGTGAGAGGAATGTCCATATTAACTCCAGTGTCATCTACATCATGCATGATGACTCTAATTTCATAGGGTAGGGAAAATGCTTCATCATCTTTCAACTCAATGTTGAAGAGTTTTACCATCAACTAAACAACTTCCAGTTATGAGTGTGAGTCATATAGATCTTTCAACTTCTTCAATGCATCATAATAATTTGTCATTGAAACTATATGACTACTCAACTCTTCACTTTTAAAAGCAATAATTAGGGCATAGGTTTTACTTTCTTTGTTCTCCCAAATGGCTAGCTCCTTATCTAATGTGAGCTTGGTGGGTGCATTGTCATCCTCACATTCACATATGACTTTTCACAAGTCATTAAATATGAGGGTGTGCTTGATATTTCTGGACCACTCTCAATAGTTCTCTTTGCTAATTAGAACTACATCAACAATGGATATGAGGGAATGTACCTTCACTAATAGTTGCACCTCATAGCACCAATACCTTCCTTTATATATCCGAGTACAGTCCAAATTACCTTCTTGTGTGGATGTGCAAACCTTAAAACAACACTTGTGAAGAAACAACACTAACCAAAAATGCTAGCCTACAATTTGAAATCTTGTCCATCAATAATCAAATCATATTTACGGTGATAGGTTGTCATGATATTCACCACAAAATATGTGTCACCAGGACCAAAAATAGATTGGAAAAAGAGTTTGAAGGAATGTCTCGACGGCACATAGAAATCGCTACAAGAGCTACCAATATATCCATTGCAAATCAATAAGACCCATTCAAGGTATTGAACCTTGAAACATACTTTACAGGTCTCAACCCTCAACGTCAACTATGGAAAAACAAATTTTGAACTCTAGAACCCTTCAAAACAAACCCCAAGAAATAAAAAGTAGAGAAGAAACTAGAAACATATATGAGGGTTTTGAGTTCAATAACTAAATGTAGATCTCCATGGTATACAACGAATATGGTCTCATCTAATATCTTTCTAAAAGTAGAAAAAAAAAGGATAAAGAAAAAAAAAAGTTCAAACTAGATTATTGTACAATTGAATTCGGGTCAATGATATTGCAAAAATTCAGAGTCGCGCATGTAGATTTTAACAACGACTTGATGCTAGGCAAACATGCAGTTGTTCAAAGCATACCTAGAGTCACCTACCTACTATAATTGTTATCACTATTATGTCACAATTTCTTTCTCCTCCTACTCCTTTCATTGATAATATGCTAGGTTGAGACAATGACAAAGGGTTGCAAGAGGGGATAGGGTTTCCAATTAGAAGATGAGATGAGATAGAGTTTCCAGGTCATATACAAGATGAGAAAGGGTTTTGTCCAAGCTAGAGGAACAATGGAGGACAAACATTAGGCAGAGAAGTAAAAAGAATGTGTTATCAAAGAAGTGAATGAGTTAGCGGAGAATCCAACGAAAGAGGAAGAAACAAACATACTATGATGGCAGAGAATCCATCAGGTATGTGAACTATGAAAGCACTAAATCAACAATGAGTTACAAAGAAGAAAAAAAATGCCTAAATTTAACTTTAATACTATGTTAAGCTAGATGTAGTAACTAT
Organism: Pinus taeda; assembly: GCA_000404065.3. Classification (NCBI taxonomy): domain Eukaryota; kingdom Viridiplantae; phylum Streptophyta; class Pinopsida; order Pinales; family Pinaceae; genus Pinus; species Pinus taeda. The sequence goes on along the minus strand of APFE030437988.1, from coordinate 25,588 downwards.
TGAACTTGGATTCATTTGTATTGATATAAATGATCGTATATAACATTACAAAAACGAACCTTTATTTTCCAAAATCAATTTTTCTTTTACCTATTCATATTTCTCTTATTTACATATTTACAAAATATTCACCAAATCCCAAAATTTGAGTAACATTCCCGTGATACAAAGCAATTAATAACTCTAAATATAAACATTAGAAACAAATAGTTGCAACACGCATGCCCTAACCTATAACATGCATTAGAGACCATGCTGGCTAAAACAGGTGGCATTATGATCCACATACACTTCATCATCTCATGTATTAATTCGTCCATCATCCTAGTACTCATTCCTTTCTTTTCATGGTTAATATAGCAGGGGTTCAACGCAACTCGAAAGAAGACTTAACGGAAATGACTAGTCAACGTCTTAAAAATGTCAAACTTAAGGAGATTACCGTTTCAACATTTACAAAATGTTACATTCTAAAAATAATTAAAAATTAGCGGTAATTTTAACCAGACCAATTTGAGGCGAATATATTTTGCTTTTTTCAAAGAAGTAGAGCATGTCAATCTCGATTGAAATACATTTTTCTGGGTTAATATTGTATTTAAGAAAAAATATT
>APFE030437988.1:0-24858 GCA_000404065.3 Pinus taeda | reverse complement strand
CTTTTATTTTTTTAAATATTGGAAGATATCAAAATTTTGGGAAGTTTATAAATTTAATTAATTTTACAAAATATTTATCAAATTTTTGGGAAGTTATAAATTTTAATTAATTTTACAAAATTTAGTGGTAAGTCGGGGTTGAGGGGAGATGGTGTGTGGGGGTGTTCTCTAAAATGTTGAGTAAAAGTTGATTTTTAGGCTTTGAGTTTTGGAGTAACAACCAACATTTTGGTTGAAGCATATGTTATGTTGTTCGGATTAAAGCATGTAAAAACTATAAATGTCTCTAAATTAATTATAATAAGAGATTAAACATTAATTATTATAATATACTCTTTAACATTGTATGCAAAATTACGGGATGAAATTTGTTATGGAGAAAATTTGGCAAGAAAAAGACAATGTGGCCTTGGTCTCCCATTATTATGTCACAAAGCATCAAAACCATGATGTTAATGGACTAGCTAATCGAGCAATAAATTCACCCCATAAATTCAACATGATGCATGGACACAAGTCACCACATGGCACAATACATGGACATTCAATGTGAACCCGATGGGAGTCGATTGACAAGATCTCTACCACTTTCACATGCTCACAACCCTCACCACCCTCGCTTATGATTTCTTCATCCTAGGTAGACAAGATGCAGCTAGTTTTGAGTGGTGTTAGCATTCTCTCCAAGTTTGATTGCAAAATTTTTATGCTTTGTTTTCTAGTTTGAGACTGTTTTTCTTGCTCTTTAGCCTTTCGTCTCCTCCAAGGGATCTACGCCATCTATAATAGGGGACTTGTTTCCTATTTGTCTTAGGTGAATTTCATCGGTCCTCTTGAAAGGAAATATTTCTCGCACTTATCTAACTCCCCCTGGGTCTCAATTAAGGTGGTTGTTTCTAACTGGAGGCCCCTTGTTCATTGGTTCTTTATGATATATGGGACAATTAGGCAAAATGTTTCCCCTGGATATATATGTTTACTATCATCCATTGGTTCCCCCCAACTTTCAATTTGGGAGGTCATAGTGTGATTGTAGCTTTTTTCTCATTGGCTCTCCACAACACTAGGGAACTTTGTGAGGTGCATCATAGAACATCATTAGGGTGCTCCTCATCATAGTGAGCTTAAGGCTCTACCATGATAGATTGACACAATTACTAGGAAACAAGTGGACTTGAAACAACATGAAAGGATGATTATTCTAAATTCCTTTATTTTTTATTATAGAACGTCTTAGGATATCTTGAAAAGTGACTCAAGGAAATCGTAGTTTCAAATGTATAAATGTGGGTAACTCTAGTAATTTTCACTCACTCACTTTTTGTTGATGAAATTCTTATCTTTTGTGAAGGCTTTAGAAAAATGGTTGAGAAACTTATTGAAATCATTGACCTTTTCTATGCAACAACTGGTATGAAGATAAACTCTGGTAAATGGATGTTCCCCTTTCAGGGTCTCTCAAAGGGAGAGAAAACTAAAATAACATGGATGTTTCTTTTATAATGTAGTTGGTTTAGATGTTGGCTTGAAATATTTAAGATTTCATTTGAAATCTAACTTGTATCAAAAAGGTGACTGGTAATGAGTGATGACAGAGGTAGAAAAGAAGATAAATACTCGGTTCAATCAATGGTTCTCCATAAGAGGCTAATTGGTCCTAGTTAACAAAGTCCTTAAAGTTATTCCATTTTACTAGATGTTGCTTGCATGGATCTTGAAAGGTGTATTTGAAAGGATTAGGAAATTATGTCATTGATCTATTTGTTCTAGAGAGATATAAAGGAAAGAAATGGCGTTCGCTTCCTAGAAAAAATAAGCAATTTCAAAATCACAGAAAGGATGAGGTATTCAGAACATATTCCTATTCTCAAGGGAATTAACAACAAAAAATGTTTGGAAACTTGTTTTAGGTTCTGCGTTGTGAGCTCAAACCATAAGGTAGAAATACATAGTGATTGATTTTGTGGAATATTGGATAACAAACCCTATAAAAAATCTCAAAATTCTTCAATTACACAAAAAAATAATATCAATCCTCCCATTGGTTGAAATTAAATTGATATGGTGAGTAGCGAAAAGAGACATGGTCCAATTAGGATTGAACCCTGGGATAGGAAGTAGTGACTCTTACAAGTTATCTACTCATTAATAAATGATTTTAAAAAATAGAGGATACCATACCTTTAGAAAAAATATTAGAGGAAATAGAGATATCGATGGACAACAATGATGACTAAATTGGAGAGAGATGGATCTAAGGAAAGAGGATATTGAACATGGAAGAATTACATGGAAAAATTAAGATAGTGTTTTCTGAGATTAAGAAGCAAATATGACCAAATAATATGTCCATTAAATCCTATAGGGAATGCATGTCAAGAATAGGATGTTAGTTTTTGGAGTAGCAGTAGACAATTGTTGTAGCCTTAGATGATGCTAAGAGGCTAAGGAACACAAGATCTCCAAAACCAAGAAAAGGCTTCACGAGATAAGACTCAAAAACGCCTCAATTAAATTAATTAGCCAATAATTTAATTATTTCCTAAGTCTAACTTAGGGAAGTTGGTTAATTAAAGTTAATTAATTAAGGTAATTTGATTTTTCTCCAGAGAATTCTATTGATGGAGTCAAAGTTATCCAAACCATTGAGGAGCATTAGATCTTGGCCGATGGTTTCCCAACATAATATTATAAGAGCAAGTTGAAGGCCTTGCAGATGGCATCAGTTATCGAGTCAGTTTGAGCAATTCGACTTACCCAGTTTATAACATTCAGCAAGGGTGCAATTGAAGCTAGGGAAGAGAAAACATTGGGGTTTGCAGCAGTGAGAATTTTCGGACAAATTCTCAAGATATTTTCTAGTGTTCTAGGGTCAGGACAAGAATTCAAATTATCCAGCAGTGGAGGTCGTATTCTATAGTGCAAGTTAGCCAAATTCCCAATGCAAGTTGGCGGAGGAGACTTTGTTTCAGGTGCTAAAGGGAAAATCAATATTTGGGAGGCAGAGTGTGTGGATTCCAGAGGTAGAGGGGGGAAGGAAGGCTTGCTATGAGGGGTTCCCATAGGATGAATGAATTTATGGAACAAGTAGTGTGCATTTCCAATCAGACTGTGTGAATTTCCAAGGAAGTGTGAGTTTTCCAAAGAGGTCCAAATCGAGTTGTTATGAACGAAAAGGATTTTCCCAGTATATTTCTTGTTGAGATAAATTGCGAAATCTAAGCCAAATTGGCTAACAATTATAATTCTCAATTTTTGTTGCATAAATAATAAAACCCACATCTATTGCATTGGCTTTCCCTTTGCGGTTTTTCCTAGTACAATTGTCCAAAAATAATAGTGTCAATTTTTGTGTAAGTGCATATATTTCTCGGTTTTGTATTTTATATTTCCAAAGCATTTTTATTTTGAAGAATGCATCAACTATTTAATCATTATTTGCAGAATAATAATTCAAAAGACAAATAAACTGCTAACATTTTGAAGATTAAACTCTAGCTGTTGCATTTAAGGATTTTTCACATGGTATCAGAGTAGATAATATCATATCAGAGGCTTTAGGTGAAAGGAAGTGAAATTGTGTAGATTCAAAGGGAGATATAAATCATAAAATTTAAAATTTGTGTAGGGAATCCAGGTAGTGCAAATTGTCGGAGGAAAAAAATTGATTTCCAGATCCAAGTTGGAGGAAAAAATCAATTTTCCTCAGGAGTAGTAGCATCATGCAATAGGATTAGCGAAGAGGGTTTTGGTGAGCAAATCAATTAGTTCACATAGCATATCTAGTGCAAGAAATTTACAACAAGGGTTTTGTAGCAACAGATCAACATATGGCAAGGAAGAGAAAAGCACATAAAGAGGGAACTTTTGAAAATTCTCAGAGGGTTTCCAGTTTTCCAAAGGAGGAAAGGAGGCCAAAATTTCTAGCATAAGAGACTGTTGCAGGTAGTTCAATTGCCAGTTTGAGTTGCACAGTCATCCAGTGTGTGTTGAAAAAGTTTCAAATCATATGTTAGCACCAAATCAAAGGTATATAGAGTAGCTTGAGTGTTTAGTTGTAGATAGTGACAGTGTTGGAAATATTTTCTAAGGCAAGATCAAATTCCTAGAACAGTACTACGTAGTCCAATGTGAGTTGTAGGATCTAGTGCGAGTTGCAGGCAAGAGTGAGAGTAGTTGGGAGCAGGCAGAGTCAATTTATTGAAAGAAGAAGGAGTTTTCCAACATATATTTCTCAAATTTATTTGAGTTCCGCAGAGATGGATATAGTAGAACTCAAATATCAGGACAAGTTAGACGGGGCCTCTAACTTTTTCGTCTAGAAGGCCAGGATGAAATTCCTATTGGATGAGCATGGTCTGAAAGAGTTCATGATAACATTTCTTACTGAACCGACAGATCCTACCCATTTATGGGAATCCAATAAGAACTTCGCCAAAGCAAAGAGGATGGTCCTAGAAAGAGTTTAGGATCACATTGTCTCGCATATCATAGACAAAAACATAGTGAAAGAAATGTGGGATGTTATCATGAAGTTGTACCAAGATCCATATAAGAATCAGAAGAGGATTCTCATGGAGAAGCTGAGAATCATCAAAATATAGAAGGGTGAGAATGTTACATCCTATCTCACCAGGATTCAGGGTGTCAGAGATGAACTTGCAATTGTCAGAGAGAAACCATCAAATAGTGAGCTAGTGTGCACAACACTCAATTTGGGTTCTCCAAGGGGTGGTGTACATTCATTCAAGTGATTTATAGGCAAGACACACTTCCTGGATGGGAGCACCTATGGAGTGATTTCACTCAGGAGGAGTTAAGGAGCCTCGCAGATGGTACTACCAATATTAGTCGCAAGGGACTGAAGGTGGAGAAGGAAGAAGATAATGTAGCCCTTGTAGGAAAGGGAAAAGTGAAAAAGGGTCATAGTCAGGGACAAGAATTAATGTGAGAGAAGAAGAATAAAGACCCATCGAAGGTCAGGTGCTTTTCTTGTGGTGAGTTTGGTCACTACATCACCTAGCGTCCAAAGAGGAAGAAGGACAAGAAGGGGAAGCAGACAACAACTTTGGCAGAGATTGATGACTTTCCCACCAGATTAGAGGATGAGTTTGCAATGTTTGAAGGATTATCCTCATATGGAGGAGAAGTGTGATGCTTAGTATTCCAGATCAGGAAAAATATGTGGGAAGAGAAGCAGGAGGTCTAGATCTAGCCATGGAAGGCTTGAACAATAGATCAGATCTAGTTGTTTTTCATTCTTCACATGGATCATTACCTTTGTTATGAGAGCCCAAGAGATAAAGTAGTAGGAGGATCGAAGTGCCAGCAAGGTGCAGTCAAAAAATTGAGAGACATCGTAGGGATAGTTGTAGTCAGATACTCGAGAGGTAGTTTTAGATCTCGTTGGGTGCAATCAAGTTCTCAATAGACAGTGTAGAGCTAGTTGCAATTAGAGATTCATGGGAAAGGTGCAGAGCCAATTGCAGTGAATTAGTAGATCAGTGAGAGTTTGAGACTCAGAGGGAAACTAGCTTCAAAGGGAGCGACCCTATGGAAGCTTGATATTCAGGTTCTAAGAAATCAGTACACACAGTTGTAGTGGTTGTAGCATCACATAAGTAGTGCAGAGGCATCAATAATGTGAGATCTCAGTATGTGCAATAGCATGGTGGACAGTAACTATTTTCTTCATAATGATTTCTAGTGATAGGGAGTCAAGAAGGAGGTTTCACAAATGTCAGACACTCGCAACATGGATCAGTTCGGCTATAGTATGTTCCCATAGACCAGCAGGTGGTTGATATACTCACGAGAGTCAAATTCATCTACTTCAGAGAACAAATGGGTATAATGGAGAACACCTTCCTCGCTAATAGGGAGTGTTAGCTTTTGGAGTAGTAGCAGACATGTTTTCTAGTCTCCTATGATACTAAGAGGCTAAGGAACACGAGATCTCCAAAACCCATAAAAGGTTTCACGAGATAAGACTTAAAAACACCTTAATTAAATTAATTATCCAATAATTTAATTATTTCCTAAGTTTAACATAGGGAATTGGTTCATTAAAGTTAAATAATTAAGGTAATTCAATTTTTCTTTAGAGATTTCTATTGATGGAGTCAAAGTGATATAAGTCATTGATTTGGATTAGATCTTGGTCGTTGGATTCCCAACAGAAGATTATAAGAGAAATTCAAAGGCTTGGGGATGACATTAGCTCACTAGTACAAAATGGATAATTAGTTACTAAAAAACGACTAAAATTTGCATATAAATGACCATGTTTCGATCGGTGACTAATAGTAGCTAATTTACAGTATCTTACAATGCAACCAAATTTTAGTCATGTTTAACTTAGTCATTAATTGGTTGTCTCAATTTTATTGTCTTGTATTATATTTAGTCATTAATTTGGTCATTAATTTAGTCATTGATTTAGTCATTAATTGCCACAATTAATGACCAAATATACAACAAAATATATTACTATATGATCACCTCAGAAAACCAATTAATAACCAAAGAAATATGACCAAATTGTTGGTCACGTTATAAGATATTGTAAATTAGCTACTAATAGTCATATATATGAAAATTTTAGTCATTGTTTGAAACAATTAATGACCAAAGAAATATGACTAAATTTTCGTCGTGTTACAAGATATTGTAAATTAGCTACTAATAGTCATATATATGCAAAATTTAGTCGTCATTTGTAATCACAAATTTATCATTTGCAGTATTCATTTATCTTTTTCTAGCAATGTCATATTCATTATATAAATGACTAATTTAGTAGTTTATATTCATTTTATTTACTTTTATTAATAATCTTTGTAAAAAACTAATTTAGTCATATATTCGTTTTAATTGTGTTCATCATTAAACAATATAAACTATTAATTTAGTTGTTTTAGATTGATTTTATGTGTTCATTATTAATTAACATAAATTAATTAGTATGATTTTGCGACTAAATTATTAAAAAATGGCATACAATGTGCATGTTCATCTAATATGAGAACGCAAAGTTACATATGTTAATTATAATACTAAATAATATCAAGTGCAACTATAAATAATTACAATCACATAAATTATATTATATAAAATGTCAAGTATTACAATATAAATTTCCAACTTAATATGTATTGGACTACAATTTACATGTGAAATATTGTTTCAACTCTTCAAAACAATCATTGTGTTTCCAAGGCATTGCAGCTAAATTCACCAACTCTAAAGACTTAACCATTTATCTCTATGTGTGTGTCTTATGTGGGATATTGGCTCTATGGGTATCACTACACCAATTCTCTTATCTCTCTCTTTTTTCATTTGTCACTCTAGTGGTATTGTTATCTTCTTTTTTCAATTCATGCTTCTTACCATCAATACCGAGTTCCTTTTATGAACAAAGAAAGAAAATACAATGCAGAGTATAAGACAAGAAATAATATGAACACTAGAATATAAACTAAAGTAGACTATAAATGATTTATACAACATATACCTCAACATCAACAATGTCAATACCATTTTCCCCCATAAAAGAAATAAACTTGAACAAGTTTTTCAGTTTGGCGATAGTGGTCACTATGTGGCTAGATGACCTGTATAAACAAAGAAAATAAAACATCACCATAGAAAAGAACACCTTACTAATTGTTGACGGTGTTGGACCCACCAACATCAGGGGATATCCCTGGTATGAAGGCCTAACTAGACCTCACACCATTTGGTGTAGGTGTCCCATCCGGTCGATGGGCCAATTGCCATTATCTTAAATATTTGCCTCAACTCTTGCTTGTCAGCACAGGAGAGTGATCTGCTTTGTCTTCTGAGACGCGAGGTTCATGTTCCTGGTGATTGATAGTGTTACTTGTGTCAATGGTTCTTCAACTGTAGAGGAAGAGGGTGGGAGTGAGGCCCAAATTGGTTGGGATGAAGTCTTGATCAGGGGCTTATGTCCCAAGTGTCGAAAAATGCTCAAAAATGAAATTACTCAAAATTGTCTTAAACCTCAACAACCGGATAGAGCTCATCCTCCCGATTCCAGTGCCACAAACGGTTCGAAAAACGGTCGTCGTATGTGAAAGTTACATCAAAAACAAAATCGCCCAATAACCCTTAATTTTTGAATTTTCAAAAAAAATTAAAAAATGAATATTCCACGGAATATTCCACGGAATATTCCATGGAATATTCTTTTGGAGTGGGCCAATTAAAAGCTGCCACGTGGCAAGCCCGGAGGCCACCACATGGCCCAGGATGACGTCAGCAATAGGTCATTGGGCACATATCAAAATTTCCGGTGGGGTTGTGATTTGAACCCCCGACCTACCGTGTATTAGCCCTAAGGCTTACCGTTGGGCCACACCAGCGCTTGTTGAAATATAATGGAAACATGCTATAATTAAAGTTTCAAATAGTGGTGGGCGGGAAAAATAAGGGGGCCAGCCCCTAAGGGCCAGCCCTCATGCCATATGACCGTGCCCAAGAACCAAGGGCCAGAGCACTAACCACCGAGTGCGAAATCCAAGGAAAACCGCCAAACCAATCAAACGGTCACATGCGAAAGTTTAGCTGGCGGCTAAAGTGAAGTTGGCGGGATTGTTGGCAGTGGCGCCAAATTTGGCGGAGCTAACTGGCCTCCACTAAAGTTAGCTGGAGTACTTTTAGGGGAAACTGGCAGTTATCATTAAATGGCCATAACTTTGGCCAGGAAAGGCAGTTTTGGACGAAGTTTTTTTTTTTATTTTGGGTATTTTGGACGTTCTTAAGCCATTGGCACAGGTCTTTTAACCATCAGAGGTAATTTGCACAGGTTTTGGAGCCGTGGAAGTTCTAGGAGCCACCAGGGCCCAGTATTGTGAGAACTGTTTCAGGTTGCAGGTATCCATTGGAGGTGAACCAGTTCTCAATCCTGAAGGATTCATGTGTTCTGAATCCAATTTTACAGTCTATTTCACCTATAGAGACTTCTATTCAGCTATAAATTTATTTTGAGCATTTAATTAAAAACGAGGATTGACCCATTTGGGAGCCTTGGACCCAGCAGACGTAGCCTAGGAGGGGTGAACTGCTTCATCAACTTCTTTTGCATCTATGGTTGATTTATTTTGCAGAACAAATTCATTTTAATGTGTTAAACAGTAAAAGGAAATAATTCTGCTATGCTTGAATGGATCATGAAAAGCTGAAGAATTCATTTGTTTCTTTACTGCAAGACGTGGGAATCTTTTAAACATGTTTACTACTGAATTGAATACCTTGCAAACCTTTTTCAAGTAGTTTCAAATTCATATCAAGTTGGTATCAGAGCTATGTTGTTGTTTCTTTGTATCAAAAGCAGTCAAATATAGACAGAGCCTAAAACGAGCCAGGAAGCCTTCGAAATGCTCTTGTTATACAATTGCAAAGTAGATAAATGCTCTTTCAGTCAATCTCTGGTGTAGTTGTCTTTTGATTGTTTTTGTGCAAAGATCTTCTAACTGTCTTGCAAGTATTAATGCTTACCACGTTGAAACTTAAAAGAGGGGAAGGATGGTTGACTAGAGAACGAGAGAATCCTCAATCAAGGAGGAAGGTCAGAGAGCCATCACCTTCACCTTCAATTTCACCCTCAAGAGTCTCAGCAGAAGCTTCTAGAATGTTTGAACATGAAGGAGAAATTCCTCAAGACACGGATCCAAGAGAAGAAGAAAGAGTCTTCAGAAAGGCTTTCTTGGACCTCACTGAAATGGTGAGGATATTGTACCAAGAAATAAATGAGAAATTGGTTAGAGAAGGGTCCAAACATCCACTTGAAGGAGAGGGTTCTTCAGGAGGTAAGAAGGATGATGATCATTCCAAGAAAGGACATGGAGGTAATGGTGATCCACCACCTCCATCATCACCTCCTTCCTCTTCATCCTCGTCTTCTTCTTCTATGCATAAACATAGATCCTCTGGAAAAAGTCCTTTTTTGAAGCTTGATGTAAAATTCGAATTGCCTATGTTTAATGGTGAAGTGAATGTAGAAAATCTCGACAACTGGATTAGGCAGTTGGAAGTTTACTTGAGGATCCAGAATATGCATGATGATGCCACAAAGATTCAGTTGGCTTCTTTGAGAATGGATGGAGAAGCATTGGTCTGGTGGGAGGCCAAGACCAAAGAGGAGATCAAGAAATTTGGTAAGGTTACCTTAACATGGACTGACTTTCTGTTAGCCATTAAAAAACAATTGTATCCTCTTGCTCACATGCAGAAAGCCATTATGAACTGGCAAAATTTCAGACAACTTAAGGGTCAGAGTGTCCAAGACTACACCCAAGAATTCAGGAGAAGAGCTCTCTTGTTAGGGGTAGATTTACAGACCCGGGACACATTGCTGAAATATATTGGTGGCTTGCATAGCTACCTTAGACACACCATCTTGATGTTTAACCCTACTAGTTTGGATGAGGTTTGTGTCCAAGCTACCCATTTAGAGGCAAGGGGAAAAAAAGCTTTTGAAGAGGGTAGAAACAAGCCCACCAAGGGGAAAAGCAAAGAGAAAACCTCCAAGGGAAAGGAAAAAAAGAATGCATCTGTCAAACAGGAGAGTGAGAAAGTGATATGTAAACACTGTTCTAAACCAGGCCATGAGGAGAAAAATTGTTGGAAATTACATCCTGAAAAAAGACCTCAATTAACAAATCCAAAGGGAAACAGAAAATTGCTGCTACTACATCTACTCCACAAGATTTAGGGGATAATTCAGGTGATGAAACCAAAATTACAGCCATGGGTTTGAAAAACTTGAAGGGAAAAGAAATGGAAATTCAAGCCAGCACTAGTACCTCAAACTGTCATGTACAAGCTCCTAATGAGGAAGAAAGAATTGAACTGTTTCATGTGAGGGGGATTTCAAAACAACTAAGATTGACACACTTTTTGATAGTGGGTCGCAAGCACACCTCATATTAGAAGACTTGGTCAAGCAGCTTAAACTTGAGACCGTTCCACATCCGAAGCCATATCCACTTGGATGCATTTGCAAAGATGCAAATTTACAAGTTTCAAGAAAGTGCACATTGCGCTTTGCAATTATTGCACATTTCATTGACACAATTGAACTTGATGTGGTACCTTTTGATATAGCAGGAATTGTTTTGGGAAGTCCTTACTTGTTTGACAAGAAAGCTATCTTCCATCGCCATGAAAACAAATATCATCTTTTCAAAGATGGCAAGGAGTTCATTGTTAGATCTCATCGCAAGAAGACAAATATAGCGATGGTGAATGCAGGACAGGTAAAAAGGCTGGTCAATTCAAGTAAGAATTTTGTTCTTCTTATGATTAAGCCCGAGGTTGATGTGAATCATGAGTCATTTGACAATTTTGATCCAAAACTTAAATCAGATCTGTATGATGTAGTTGATGTATATCATGAGATGTTTCAGGAGCCAACATGTTTGCCTCCTAAGAGGGAGATTCAGCATGAAATCCATTTGCATCTAGATTTTCCTCTTCCAAATATAGGCATGTACCGCATGTCTATCATGGAGAATGCTGAAATAAAGAAGCAAATCAAGGACTTGTTGGACAAGGGTTTCATAAGGCCAAGTACTTCGCCATGTGGGTCACTGATTGTACTGATTCCAAAGAAAGATGGCACTTGGCATATGTGTGTTGATTTTAGGGCTTTGAACAAGATAACAGTAAAGAATCATTACCCACTCCCAAGGATAGATGATTTGCTAGACCGGCTGAAAAATGCTCGATATTTCACTAAGTTAGACTTGCATAGTGGATATCATCAAGTAAGAATTGAAGAAAGTGACATTTGGAAGACAACGTTTAAAACCAAACAAGGACTCTTTGAATGGCTTGTGATATCGTTTGGTTTGTGCAATGCACCTTCAACTTTTATGCGGGTAATGGATGATGTCTTGCGTCCTTTTCTTGATGATTTCGTTATTGTCTACTTAGATGACATCTTAATTTTCAGCAAGTCTAGAGAAGATCATGTCATGCATGTTAGGAAAGTACTTGATGTTTTGAAGAAGAATCAATTATTTCTTACAATGTCAAAGTGTGAATTTGGAAAGATTTCTTTGGTTTATTTGGGACACATAGTAGGAAGAGGTGCTTTGAGAATTGACTCTGCTAAGATTGAGGCTATTGTGAATTGGCCTACTCCCAAATCCATAACAGAGGTAAGAAGTTTTTTGGGTGCAGCTCAATATTGGAGGAAGTTCATTTCTAACTTCTCTTCTATAACAGCTCCTATGCATGTAGTGACAAGTGTGAAGCATGCTTTCCAATGGGGAGGCAAGCAGCAAAAAGCTTTCGAATCTTTGAAAAATTAGATTAGTTCAGCTCCGGTCCTTGCATTACCGGATTTGAGACAACCATTTGAGATACAAACCGATGCTAGTGATTATGCCATGGGTGCAGTTCTTCTACAGCATGGTAAGCCTATTGCTTTTCGTTTTGAAACTTTTAATGGTGTTGTTGTAAATTATCCTACCTATGATAAGGAGTTGTATGCATTGGTATAAAGCGTCAAAAAGTGGAAACACTATTTGATGGGCAAAGAAACTGTTATACATACCGACCATCAGCCCTTACAATACTTGCAATCACAAAGCAAGTTACAACAATCACGACACTTCAGATGGATGGGCTTCTTGCAACAGTTCCATTTGGTAATAAGGTACAAGAAAGGTACTCTGAATAAAGTTGTTGATATGCTTTCAAGGCCTATTATTGGTGTTGTTACTTTACTTAAGAATGATTCCATTGTACATGATAGTTACATAGAACAGTATGGATCTGATGATGACTTTAAAGATGTGTATTCTAGCTTGAGTAAAGGGAATCATGTAGAGGAAAATGACTATCACATGCATAACAATTTGCTGTTTCATTTGGGAAAGTTGTGTATACCACAGGGGGAGAGAATAAATGTCATAAGAGAAGCTCATTCTTCTCTTATTTCTGGCCATTTTGGTGTAAGCAAAACAGTTGCACATCTACAGAGGTATTGTTATTGGCCTTGCATGGTAGATTCTGTTTCAAGGTTCATAAGAGGTTGTTCATTATGTGCTACCAGCAAGCCTAGTAATAGGAAGCTTGGCTTGTATACTCCTTTTCCGGTACCTTCTAGACCATAAGAGAGCATCTCTATGGATTTTGTATGAGGTTTGCCAAAATCTAAAAAGCAGCATGATTATTTATATGTAGTAGTTGATCGTTTCAACAAAATGTGTATACTTATGCCTTGTAAGAAAACTATAACTGTTGAAGAAACTGCTGAATTATTTTTTCATCATGTATGGATTCACTTTGGTTTGCCTACTTCCATTATTAGTGACAGGGATTCTAGATTTGTGGGGAATTTTTGGTCCAACCTATGGGAGATGATGGACACAAAGTTGAAGAAAAGTACTGCTTTCCATCCGCAAACAGATGGAAAAACCAAAGTTGTGAACAAAACCATTGTGCACCTCTTGAGAGGATATTGCAGCAAGCACCCCAAGCTTTGCGATGAACATTTGCACTACATACAACATGCTTACAACCGTGCCAAGCACTCTTCCACAAACACCTCACCATTTGAAGCTTGTTTTGGTTACTTGCCAAAATCACCTCTTGATTTCATTCTTGAGAAAGATGTCACCATTGAGGGACATAGTGATGTTGACAATGCTCATTCATTCATTGAAAGAATTCAGCAAATACATCAGCAAATTCAAGAACAACTTGAGAAAAGTCAAGGCAAGTACAAGGAAAGACACGAAAAGCATAGAGTCAATCACAAGTTTCAAGAAGGGGATGAGGTATGGTTGTACATTGGTAAGGAAAGAATGCAAGGAGAAGGTAAAAAGCTGAAGCCTATTCGTTATGGTCCATTCAAAATCCTCAAGAAGGTTGGAAATAATGCTTTTCAATTAGATTTGCCTTCCTACATGCAAATGTATTATGTTGTTAATGTGGAGAACTTACGTTTATATGAACCTCCTTTGATCGTTGATCATGAAAGCGCTGTTCAGCTGCCATCTATAGAAGATTTCTCGTTAGAATATTTAGATGAGCTTAAAGAAGATACAATCTTTGACAGAAGGACACGCACTTCAAGGAGGGGAAATGTAGATTATGTTTGGGTTGGTCTCGAAGGCAGCAAACCGAACAAGGAAAAGTGGATGGAGGTGGACAGAGTGAGGCGTTGTACCCTCACCTCTTTAACAGGTAGTTGAAGGCTTTTGGGGTCCAAAAGCTTCCCAATGGGGAGGCGTGATCAGGGGCTCATGTCCCAAGTGTCGAAAAATGCTCAAAATTTAAAGTGCTCATAATTGGTTTGAACCTAAACGACCAGATAGAGCTCATTCTCCCGATTGCGGCGCCGCAAACGGTTCGAAAAACGATCACCATATGTGAAAGTTACGTCAAAAACAAAATCGCCCAATAACCCTTAATTTTTGAATTTAAAAAAAAAAAATTTAAAAAAAAGAATATTCCACAAAATATTCCATGGAATATTCTTTTAGGCAGACCAATCAGCAGCCACCACGTGGCAAGCCCGGAGGCTGCCACGTGGCTCAGGTGACGTAAGCAATGGGGAGCGCATATGTTAAAAATTTGGTGGGGTTATGGATTGAATCGCCGACCTCCATTGAACAAGGATAACGCGTTACCGTTGGGCCACAACGGTCAACATTGAATTGTAACGGGAGAAAATTATGTTTAAAGTTTAAAATGTCCTACGGACGGGAAAGAAGGGGGCCAGCCCCCCATACCATATGACCTAGGGCCGAGAACCATGGGCTAACCCTAACCACTAGCGCGGAATCCGAGGTAAACCGACGAGATTTTTGTGGTCACATGCGCCAAGGATCAGTTAAACTGCAGTTAAAGTTGGCGAATTTTTTGGCAGAGCGCCAAATTTGGCGGTACCGCCATAATTGGCGGAGCTCCACTAAAGTTAGCTGGAGTTCTTTTAGGGGAAACTGGCAGTTATCATTAAATGGCCATAACTTTGGCTAAGAAAGGCGATTTTGGACAAATTTTGTTTTTGATTTTGGGTATTTTGGACGTTCTGAAGCCATTGGCATAGTTCTTTCAGCCATCAGAGGTCATTTGCACAGGTTTTGGAGCCGTGGAAGTTCTAGGAGCCACCAGGGCCTAGTATTATGAGAACTGTTTCAGGTTGCAGGTATCCATTGGAGGTGAACCAGCAGTCAATCCTAAAGGATTCATGTGTTATGAATCTGATTTTACAGTCTATTTCACCTGTAGAGACTTCTATTCAGTTGTAAATTCATTTTGATCATTTAATTAAAACGAGGACTGCCCCATTTGGGAGCCTTGCACCCAGCAGACGTAGCCCAGGAGGGGTGAACTGCTTGATCAACTTCTTTTGCATCTGTGGTTGATTTATTTTGCAAAAAAAAATTGTTTTGATGTGTTAAACAGTAAAAGGAAATAATTCTGCTATGCTTGAATGGATCAGGAACAGCTGAAATTTTCATTTGTTTCTTTACTGCAAGACATGGGAATATTTTAAACATGTTTACTACTGAATTGAATACCTTGCAAACCTTTTTCAAGTAGTTTCAATTTCAGATCAAATGAAGAACCATCTCATGTGCTCCTCCTGATCTCCTCCTGCATAAGATCTGACCACAGTCGTTCCCAATCCAACAGTTTCTCCCTTCCATTCATAGAGTCTTGGTAGCTATTACAACTCTTTGGAAGGCCAAGGAGAGTGAGGCTCACCATATCATAATCAACAATATTTATTCCCACATGGCCAATCTCATCTCTACAGGTGGTGAGCTTGTTTAGATATGTGGAAATAGTATTTCCCTTCTCCATCTTGATTCTTTGAAGCTTATCCTTGAGCACCAATTTCCTCTAGTCGCTATTGTTCTGGTAGAGGTCCTTGAATGTCTTCCACATTGAAAACAGAGTATCCTTCCCATGGAGAATTGAGACAATATGGTCTTGAACTCCCTCAAGGATGATCCGTCTCACCTTCGCCACACACTTCTTCTACTCAGCCAACTCTCGTGCATTAGTTGAAGCTGGCTTTGGGATTTCTTGATCAATGAATTCCTTCGAGCCATTGTCTTCTGATACAAACTCCATTCTATCTTTCCATGCTATGTAATTCGAGCTACCTTCCAAGGCATACTCGAGTCTCAAGCCATAGAACACCATTGGCCAACCTTGAAGTATGATATGAATATGATTTTCACCTACAACCCCAAACTTCAAACTTCAAATTCTCTTCTCAGTATACTATTCACCGCTTCGATACCATGTAGAAAATTTTTACAAATCCATCTCTGATACCATGTGGAAATTCTCTATTCTCTACAAATCCAGCTCTGATACCATGTAGAAAATATGATGATAGGTTAACCCGATAATGCAATATAAATCAAAGCAGAATACTATAACCTACTTCTACTATCAATTTGTAGAAGCTTAAAGATCAAGCTGAACAATATAACCACAAGAAGAAGAATCAATGGCACAATACACATGAAAATACTTTGGGGAAAGCCTCAACTGAAAACCCCACACTATTGTATTATCATACATGGTGGAAATACATAGGAATTATACAAAGCCTTAGCTCTCACAACTAGATAGCTCTAAGTACAATCCTCACAGATGCTCATAGGAAATCTTGGCTTCTCTCCAACCTTCTTCTCTACCCTCCAAGCTCCTATTTCCTTGCGATGTTCCTTGTGGACGATTCTTTCTTACCAAGAGGAAAACCCGTCCTCTAAAACTGCGCAATCCTCAAGGATAAATCCTTGACTGCATGCATGATTTTTCTCCATGAGAAAACACATGCAACTGATAGTACACTATCCTTGACTTTAATCTCAACTGGGTCTTTCTCAAAATAGACATGCATGAGTTTTTGATGAGGGAATCTTCAGTTAACTGGAATAGCACTAGTTGAGTGCATGCACGCATCAACTGACTCTTAACTCATTATTAGTTCCTCAAACAGTTTGGAACTAATTTAACTGGACTTAACTTAGTAAACTGAGCTAACTAATTACAACTCAAATATAACTCAATCTTATCTCCTTAATTTAAGGGATAACACTTGCATGACTTCAGAAAGACTTCTAACTTGAATTTCTCCAACTAATTAATTTAAAATAAATAAATTAGTTATTTCCAAGTAGCTGTTAAGACTAAATTCGATTTTAATTCACAATTTAATTCAAGGACAAATTAAATTGTAATATTCTTGTTGTCATATTTCAACAAGCCTCAGTGGAATGCACCACCGCATGGGTGGAGGCCCCCATAAAAAAATGCTCCAACTTTATTGCCTTCACCTCCTACTCAACCATAGCTTTTACACCCTGCTCCACCTAAACAACCTCAAATGCCTACCCAGCCAAATCTGAACATGAACAACAAACAGGCACAACAAGTATATAGTGGAGAGACATCCTACCCTGCTTATGTTGTGGAAATTCAGGAAATCAACCTATGGTTTGGGAGAGTACTCTCGGACAACCAACCTCCATCTCCACCTAGGGAGAGTGAGGAGGAAAGAGAGGAAAGTATGGCTCGAGTGAATCCACCACTTTTCCTAAAAGATTAACTCATCCAGTCCAGCCTACCCCAGAAGAGAATGAACGTCTGGGTGAATTGAAAAATCTATGTGTCAAAATTTCACTTCTCCAAGCTATTAAGGATGTACCTATTTACAACAAACTAATTAAAGAAAAGAGTTTCAAACATCCAAGGAGGCGAAAAAGAGACACTCCTACCATCAATGGACAGCTGTCCAACTTAATGCTGGGGCGGGTAATTTTCCCAAAGTATTTAGACCCTAGAATCCCTATAGTATATGTGCACATCAATGGCACCATTGTCCCACACACCTTGATTGATCTTGGGGTTGCCATTAATGTGATGACTAAGGACACCATGCTCAAGCTAAATCTCAAAGGTTCATTAAGAAAGACTGCAACTGTCTTGCAACTTGCAGATCGTTCCACAGTATCCCTTGAGGGGATTTTTGAGGATATGATGGTCTTCATTAACTCCTGGGAGTACCTTGCAAAATTCCTAGTTCTCCAGCCTAAGTCCAAGCTTAATGGTTATCCTCTCATACTTGGGAGGCCTTGGTTAGTCATTATTGATGCCTACATCTATTGTAGGGTTGGAAATATGAAAATAAAAAATGGGCATCTATGTAAGTAGTTAGTCTTGTACCCTCTTGCTAAGCCATCTTTAGAACATGATTTACCTTTATGGCTAGAAGAGGAGGAAGAAGATGAAGTCTACTCATCCCAACTCTATACCCTAGAAAATGCCATGGGAGGAGGACAGTCGGATGAAGATGATTTGATTGAACACATACTCCAAAATCCAACTCCCAACACCTTGTCCTTAGAGTAAGTAGCAAACCCTAATCATGTCAAAACAATAGAATTTGGCCTTGAGAGAACTTTGAAAATCAACCCCTCTTTCTGTACACCAAGAAGAAAATTTGTGCAACATACTAAGGGAACATCTAGATGCCTTTGCTTGGAGTTACAAAGAAATGAAGGGAGTTCACCCCTTGGTGTGTACTCACCACATTTATATCAAAGAAGGTTGAAAACTAGTCTGACAAGCCCAAACGAGAATGAATCTAGCTCTCAAGGATATAGTCAAAGAAGAACTACAAAAGATGTTGGATTCACTATTCATTTACCCTATCTTGGATAGTGAGTGGGTCTCTCCTTTGGTGTTGGTTCCAAAGAAAAATGGGAAGTGGAGGATTTGTGTCGGTTACAGAGAGTTAAAAAAAGCAAAAAAGAAGGACCATTTCTCTCTACCTTTCATTGACCAAGTGTTGGATGGCCTGGTAGGGAAAAAAATTTTCTCTTTCTTAGATGGGTTCAGTGGATACAATCAAATCTAGATTAGCCCAGAGGACCAGGATAAAAACACCTTCACCTATCCTTGGGGTACTTTCTCTTATAGGGTCCTTCCTTTTGGCCTCTTAAATGCCCCTGCCACTTTCCAGAGAGCAGTCTTGAGTATCTTTGCTGAGCTAGTCCATGATGCAATGGAAATTTATATGGATGATTTTACACCCTATGGGTGTGATTTCCAGGAGGCTCTCTCCAACTTGGTTAAGGTCCTGAACAAATGCATTGAAATGAACTTGTTCCTTAGCCCCAAAAATGTGAGTTCTTGATGGCTGCACGGATTATTCTAGATCATTCAATACCCTAGAAAGGACTGTAGGTGGACCCAAATAAGATATCCGTCATCCAAAGGATCCCACCTCCGCAAAAATAGAGGGTTGTCAGAAGTTTTCTAGGATTAGCTGGATACTATAAGAGATTTATAAAAGACTTCAACAAGTTAGCTTATCCTTTATTTGGGTTATTGGCCAAAGACTCTGAATTTTTATGGTCAAAAAGTTGTCAAGAGAACTTGGACACCCTAAAGGACAAGTTGACTACTGCACCTATTCTCTAAGGCCCAGATTGGGTTCTTCCTTTCCATATACATTTTGATGCCTCTCACAAATCCATAGGACCAACTCTAGGCCAGATAGATGACAAGCTACCTTATTCCATTTACTTCATCAGTAAGAATCTGTCAAAAGATGAACTGAACTACAAAGTGACTGAAAAGGAGCTCCTAGTTGTTGTGCATTCATTGAACAAATTTAGGAATTACATTACAGGTTACCAAACATTTGTACATACTGACCATGCTGCAACTAAATACTCGATGAATAAACCTGATGTAAATGCCTAGATTATTAGATGGTTACTTTTATTGCAACAATTTTATTTAACTATTATTGGTATGCCTAGCATGGAGAATGTTGTTGCATATTTTTTTTTATCCAGATTGACTTTTCCTACAGGGGAGGAAGGAATGGGTTATGACCAGTTATTAGATGAAAACTTATTCATCATTTAAGTTCTATTTCCATTGTTTATTGACATAGCAAATTACTTGGTGTATGCACAGTTTCTACCAAATTTGTGCTCAAAGTGAAAGAGCAAGATTGTGAGGAAGAGAGCCCCATTCACTTGGATTGGGGCAAACCTCTCCAAACTAGGCCCAGATCAAATTCTGAGAATATGTGTTAGGGAGGAGGAATTTATTAACATCCTTCTGAATTGACATGATGGGCCTTGTGGAGGTCAATTTGCAGCCAAAAGGACATCATTCAATGTGCTACAAGATGGTTATTACTGGCCCACTCTTCACTAGGATGTGAGGAGGTATACTAGTCAGTGTGATCGGTGCCAAAGGATGGTGAAACCTACCCCAAGGGATGAAATGCCTCTGCAACCTCAAGTGACTTTCGATCCATTTAACAAGTGGGGCATGGATTTCATTGGACTCATTGACCCTCCATCTAGGCAAAAGCAGTACATCATTGTGTGCACTGACTATTTAACCAAGTGGGTTGAAGCCAAGGCCATCAAATCAACAACAGAAGAGAAAGTGGTTGAGTTCTTAACAGAAAATATATTTTATAAGTTTGGGTACCCTAGAGAATTGGTCACTAATCAAGGCAGTCAATTTACATCTCACATGATTGAAAAATTGTTGATCCAACACAAGATCAAGCATAGAACATCCACTTCTTATCAACCACAAGCTAATGGGCAAGTGGAGGTAACCAAAAAAGCGTTGGAAGAAATTTTGACCAAAGTTATTAGCAGCAACAGAAAGGATTGGGAATATAGATTAGTTGAGGCCACTTTGACTTACAATACCACCACAGTATTCACTCATGAGCTGGTCTATAGGAAGAAGGCACTGTTGTCCATTGAATTTGAATACGACACCTTAAGAATGACAACACAACTAGATCTAGATCTCACTATGGCACAATAAGAAAGATTACTCCAGATGGATGGGTTAGATGAATTTAGGATGCAGGCCCTCTGTTGTGGAGGTAAATCCCCTCTGCGGACAGAGGCGATCCCACTAGCCCCACAGGGGTCTAGCAACAATCATACACACTGCATGCAAGTTCCTAATTACACAATTTAAAAGTCGATCAGAAAGACCAACCTGGGATCCAACGCTATTTGCTGTGGGAGAAGTGTCGCTCCTGTCCTTTAGCTTTGGCCGGTCACTATCCTTGCGCTCCACGCATGGACACCTGCACAAATGAAGAACAACCCAAAACAAGCGTAAAATCCAATATCATACAATCATATATCAGTCAAGCAGGATATAATTCAAATATTACCAGAAGAACATGTGAATGGAACCATAATAACAGTCGCTTATTATTCAATAGAAAAAAGAAGAAGAATTACAACCAATGAAGGCTTGACGCTGCAAATA
This sequence comes from Pinus taeda, assembly GCA_000404065.3. Taxonomy (NCBI): domain Eukaryota; kingdom Viridiplantae; phylum Streptophyta; class Pinopsida; order Pinales; family Pinaceae; genus Pinus; species Pinus taeda. Next base: position 3,528 of record APFE030437988.1, on the reverse strand, counting down.
TCCTCCAACTGGGTCAGCAGTCCAACATGCCTTGCAAAGTCACTTCCTCTCTCAACAATCCGGCAGCATAACTTCTCTTTTAGCTCTCACTATCAATTTTAGCATAAGCTTCAACACTCTGACACTATCCTTAGCACTAGCCTGTTCAATGTGAGGTGACAGGCTTTTATGGATGGAAGAGGTGGAAGCATTCATCGTATCCGGACACCTATCGAAGATTTGGCATTTTCCCATAATAGCCTTTGGACTGAGTTGTCATGGATGAAAAAGACGACACTCGATCGTATCCATGGGATTTTTCCTCAGGGAACTGCATGAGTAATGGAGGAAAAAACATTTCAGTGCGTGTTGGCCAAAAATCATGACTAATTTTGTGTGGCGAGGGTTTTGTTCTGTGACAGCGCGTCTATGGGCGCGCCCTCTTTGTAGGAACTAAGCCATTGGCGCGGGTCGGACACTGTGGACCCGCGCTAATGAAAAAAGGGTATTTTCCAAGGTTAATCTTCAAAGGGTGTCTTCAGGGATATTGAAGTTCATACTTAGGAGACCTCAATGCAAGTGTTTTTCAAGTTGTGCCACTGGTCACAGGTCCATAAATGTGTCCTCCAATGTGTGACAGCGGGGGGTAACAAGGACGGTGACCAACGATGACAAATTACCGCGTAACAGATGCCCCCTAAAGCATGAGCCTCGAGAGAGAGAGAGGTGAAGTGCTTTACAAGATCATATCCAACTGCCACCGAGAATCTGCATGGAGAGATACAGTATGATAGTTCAAATACATGATATATGTGGTATGGGCGCAGCCATCCATTGACAGAGTAATCAAGATCCGTAGTATGGACGGAGCCATCTAGTTGGGATCGATGAATAGACTCAGGTATGGTCGCAGCCATCCAGTGAAAGAGTCATGTATCAAAATCACGCCTGGATTACAACAGACACAATCCAGGGTCTTGCGCTCCACCTCAACCCGAACACAAGTACAAGTCCTAAGCATGTGAACATGTAAGCTGAAGTCGAACATGCATGGACATCGTTTGATTACCAGTCAATAATGAAAACTGTTAACAGACACGAGAGGTACCACCAATAATGACAATGGTCCTCAAGGTACTACAGGTACAGTCTACGGCGTGTGAATGCATGAGCCGACGTCGAACACCAGCAGAGTTATCCGATCGGAGGCCAATGATGAAAAACCTCGCGTCGAATACGAAGAACCTGCCATTGAGGCATGCAGGCTCCAAGGTACCGGAAGGGAGTCTCTAGGCCACTTTCCTGGATAATGAGCTGAAGTCGACAGGAAGTGATCTTTGTCGAAGGCGGGCCATAATGTTTCCCACATCATCGACGCGAGACGGGAAGATACAATGTTGTGAAATGAAACTTATGAACTATCAAGTGGAGGCGGCTTCTTTCAGAGGTCAACTTCTCTTTGAACATATCGGTGGCACGACAGTGGAGTTGGCAATATTTGACATCAATAGATCAGAGGTCATGGTGACGAGGCAATGAGAAAAAGAGAGGTCAAATAGGATCACCCGAACCCACGGAGGCAAGTGAAAATGAAGTGAGATATTCCCACCTAACGAAAATGCAGAAGAGTGCCATTGTTCAAGACGACATACTGCCGACACGACTTATGATTAATGGTTCCCACAAATTTTCTTTTTCACACCCGCCATTTCTGGCGAGTTACCCCAATATTTTTACACAAGCTTGATCGGGATAGATTATGCTTGCGTAACAGTTCGAACCTATCGGTCAATCCAACCTAGTAAAAATTTTAACGGCCCTAGGGAGGAGAGAGCTCAAGTCTCATCAACGACGAGTCCAATGCGTCAGGGGTTAACGAGTCCGACATAGAAAACTCGAACTCTTTTATGGTTTAGAGATTTGAAAAGACACGGCAAATAAAAAATTCCAAGGTCCTTTTCGTAAATGCTGTGCTCTCGGTCGAAAATGTGTAAAAATATACCCGAAAGAACGACCCGATCATTAACGACCGAGGATACTTTTCTGCACAGTGATTCTCGACCTGGCAAAAAGTAAGGAAAAGGGACTCAATCACGTCCGTTTCGTAACCGACAACGAGTTTTTGAAATCGCAACCGTAATCTTTTTTATATTTAACAGTCGATAAAAGAACTTAAAACGACCGCCCCTTAGTAACCGTTTAACGAGCCAAGAGGGACAACTCGGCGATCTTTTCCGCTTTAAAAGGTCAGGAAAAGAGCTGAAAGCGGACCATGAGGTAACATTTTCTTGTGTTTCCCCGAGCATGAAAAAGTTAAAAAGACGCTCGTCCGAACTGCACCAGACCTTGTAAAACTTTCAACAAACAGTGTAAACTCATTTCGACACAAAAAATGTCCTAAAAATACCCAAAATTAAGAGTTTTAATGTATTTTTAGGCCAAAATAGTGCTATAAATAGTAAAAAGGGTAAAAACACATTTACTTTTTACTTTTTACCTTATGAGTTTACCGTTGGAGGGTTTTTAGTGCGAATTTCACCTGTCGATTGTGATCAATCCGGGACACCATTCGAGCCACCGTTTTCACCAGGTAAGAGGCCTCGTCCTATGCTTCATTTCTATTCTATTTTTTCTAGTTTTCATCAGTATTTTAGCTCCCTGCAAGGGGATTTGCAAATTTTAGGGTCTGCGCCATTGACGCGGGTTCCCGGCACGGGACCGCGCCAATGGCGGAATTTTTCTATGAAGGCCGCGCCATTAGCGCGATCTCATTTTACGCCAAATTGGACCGTTAATTTTACGATTTCCTCTCAAATTATGTTTCAATAATTATCTAATCATTGAATTTTATCCTTTGTTTGCAGGATTTCGCTAAAAAATGGTGGTTGAATGGAAAGAACGAGAGCACGACGAAGTTGATGCCCTAGCTTTGGAGGACGATGACTGTATGAATGCCTTGAGAGACTGCGGGCTCAAGAAATTCTTCCATACCTCTTATCTACGCGCACAACCTGAGCTTCTGCGTTTCATAGTAGATGCTTGGGATGTAGAGGATCAGGTTTTCCGCCTGAAGGACCAGACATTGGAACTAAATGTCTCCAATGTCTACTTCATTACAGGTTTATCTCGACGGGGTGCGCGCCCCATTTTGACAGGCAGTCGACCTTCTGCAGAGAAGATCGAGGAGGTGAAGGAAAGAATATGTCCCGATGCGCGTTTTGGCATGAACAGCAGGAAGGTAGACATCAACACGATCCCTAGCTTGGTTCTACGGATTATCTTGTTTACCATTACCCAGGCAGCGGGTATACAGGCACCTCATGAGGCCAGCAAGAATCACTTGCTGTTGGCCACCGAGTGTCTCCACCCTACAGTGTTTGATTGGGCTTCCGCGGTGACGACCAACATCAAACGACAGCTTACCAAGTGTAAGCAGGGTGGAAACAAATAGTTTGGGTATGGGTCAATTCTGGTGACCTTCTTTTTAGAGCGGCTGCCGATTTTTCGGATACCTGGAGGGATAGTAGCAGATCCAGTGCTGAGGGAGCC
>APFE030437984.1:508814-603103 GCA_000404065.3 Pinus taeda | reverse complement strand
AATGCAATCTTTTGATAAAAACAACTTTCTTAAAAGACAATCAAAGAAACAATCTCTTTATCTTTTCAAAGCGCACAAAACATGACCACTCATCACTTCATGAAAAATTCCTTTTTCTTTCAAGACTTCAAATGCTACTCTAAAACAAACTTAGCAAAGGAGATCTTTTTGTATTTTCCTATTTAATAAAGCATGTAAAATTAATCTAATCAAAGCAACTTCAAGATCTCTGAAAATCTATGAAAAATCCACTCAAAAAGAAAATCAAAGGAAAATTACCTAACTTTACCTAATAAGTAAATCTAAGAAGCAAAAGCCTACTAAGATGATTCCGGGATGTTTTACTTGGTAACAGTCAGTCCAAGGACTAGTTTATGCAGAATCACAAACTAATCAAAACAAAAATCAAACTCTTTTTGTTCTTTTTTAAAATGAAATTTACAACTTAAATCAACAAGTTATATTGAAATTTCGCAAAGAGGCAACACAAAGGTAGGTTGCTCACGCGGGTATACTTTACGACTGGTCCGACTCTTAAGAAGACTGACAAAACCAGAGATATCTAAGGTTCCACAACTTCTAAATCCAAAGTCACTATAGGACCAATACAAAAATCAAAACCCTAAGACTAAAATTTCAATGAATTTCACTAAAACTTTCGACATTAATGGGACAAGTTCAGGTGAAGATTTTTGGCAGACAACTAGTGGATCTGGGCAGTAAAGACTAAGAAAAACAAAATCTAAAGGGAAAAAATGGATAAAGTTGAAATTTTCTCAATTTTAACAGGGTACGCAGGCAGCCTGTTTAACCAGGTGCGTCCATGCTTTGTGTGCAAATATACAGTGCGTACAGGTACGCACTGTGTCTAACTCAGAGGGTGCGTACTGCTGCAAAATGAAGAAAAACTAAATTCTAACTTGACTCTAAGCTAATCCACCCAAAAACACAGTCAAGCAATCAAAAAACAAAAGAAAAAAGACTCTTTTCAGATCAAAGTAATACTCAAAGGAAAAATCAATCACATCAATGGATTCCCCAGTGGAGTCGCCAATTTGTCATGCGGAAAGAGTTATTTTTGCTGACAAAACTAACCTTCCTAGGAGTCTAAGACTCTCTAGTGACAAACAAGACAATTAAGAGCAATCCTTCTCTAAACATACATTATTCTATGAGAAACCAAGTGTTTTTCGATCCTACCTCAAGTCCAACGCTTGTTGCAGTAGTCCAGTCTCGTCGATCCAGATGAGCTCCTCCTTCACTTTTGAAACCTGCATACACTAACAATCAAACGATTACATAACACCTGAATATTCCATAAAACAAAGCATATTCAACATATAGACCAAGGAGTATATGAAACAATTCATTAACAACAAATCATTGAGAAGAATGGACTTATTTGTATTAAGGAAACAAAAAAGAAACCATTACAACCTGAGCTTTGGTGTTGTGCAAGTTCCTTCCAGGGTCCAGCAAGAGTTTTCCTCTACTTTGACAAGCTCACCCACTTCCAAATGAAACAAGAAAGGATGGTAATCTCTCCTCACAAGCTTCTACAAGGAAGTCCTATTTCCAGCAGCATCTACCCTTTGGAATGTTCAGCTTTCAACCTCCCCTCCTCTGGCCCAATGCCTGTATTTATAGTGCTCTAGAGGAAGTTATCAGTTCCCACATCAATGGGATACTCCCTCTTTTGGATGGGGTAGCTCCTCTCTTGATGGGATAAGTTCCTCTATCATAGGGATGCATGAACCATCTGGAGGCGCTCAATACACGTCAAACACTCTTCTAGAAGGCTCTAGAAGTGACCACAAGTAACTTTTTTAAGATGAAACTCGCGCCTTTTGACCTTTACAGGGTACGCACCCATCCTTTGGCTTACAGAGCGTACAAGTACGCAGGTACAATGAGTTTGGGATGCGTACACGCAGGCAAGGTAGAGAGAACCTGCATACCCAAAGATAAACATATTTTTTTAATGACTTTCTCTCTTTTTTGAAGTTTGACATGGAGAGCAGAGGTATAAGGCTTGACAAGGAGGATAATATGACTATTGATGGAGCCATATTAACTGTAGATAGTCATGGTGACAAATTTCAGTGTAACATTGTCTCTCAATGCCAATTCCCTGGCATCACTGCTGCTCTAGAATCGATTTGTGAGAGTTTTACACATTGCAAAAGTAATCTCCTTTATATGAAAATTTGAAACCACATGATCTATGACACCCTCCAGAATAATCCTTCTCGCTTTCGTTGTGTCTTTCTTCATTGAGCAAGTGCTTGTGCATCAGATGCTAATGGTTTTGGAATATCAATTTTTGTGTATTTCGTTACTCCATTTTCATCCAGAGCAACTTTCACCATGTCTTTCCAAGAACAAAAATTCGAGGTGCCCTCCAATGTAGAAATTTTGAATAATATGACACTTATTCACAGAGATTATCCTGATTATACACTATTTGCGGAATCATGCATAATACATAACCTCCTCTACGTTGATCATCAATTTGCAGTATTAAGGAAACAATTGCATGTGCACATTGAAGCATCAATCACACATATCAACACAGTATGTACCCTGGTAAAGCATACAGCTAAAAACCCCCAACTATCTGTATATTATATTGATTGAGAACATGTAACAATACATAATACAATACTCCTCACAAGTACTCAGTACTATCTCCACCTGTTACACAAAAACTAGCTCAGATCTGAATCAATCATAGGTTCTGTTAGAGCCTAGATTTACCTCAGGCTGGAAAGGTAAACTTCTAGGTCCACATCAAACCACGCTTAGCCTCGTAGCTAGCCCTACGAGGACAGGAGAGGGCTCTCTCCGGGTCAATCTCAGCAAAGGATAATTAGATGGGGCTTGAGATGACCAATTTAACAACTAATCTTAGGCTAGGTATGAAGTGCAAGGATTTTATTTGAGTTTTTGGGGGGTTTGAGTTGGAAAATGGGAGAGACAATTTTGGGTCCGGGGATGAAGCACAATTTTTGCAAAGTTTTGGTTGGGCAAGGAAAACAATTGTTTTGATGCTTTAAAATGAATAAATGGATGGATCAGACCGGTGAGGAGCTAAGGAGGGCAAGAGAGTCTCAAGGGTCCTCCTCACACAGATGAAAACATTGAAAATTAAACCAAATTTCAAGGTAGAGCACAACAGTCCAGTGAATTCTACCTTAATCACTCATTTGTTTAACTTCAGAAGTAAAGAGAAAGGAAAATTATACACATAAACATCAATGAACTTACAAGTACATAGAGAAAAACACCATCAAAACACATAGCCACATGGATCCCAACAAGTGCTGCAAAACCCTGGTCTTTCCTTAGCCAAAAATGCAGAGATAGTATGTACAATGATGTGCCAAGCAATCCCAAGTGTCCAACCCTGAAAATGACTTAGAGAATACATGATATATACCATCCTAACCCATTCCCATGCCTCTAGGGATCGATCTTATCATTCTAGGAGCTGTTTCAATCAATTCTAAACAAATCACTAAAATCTAGGCAATCAAACAACTTGTCTCTATAAGGTAGGAAACTGATTCATTCATTAAATTTTCACTTTTTAATGAATGAATCCTCTAGAAAAAGTAAAAATATTCCAATATTACATCATGGTCCTTCAATTACATCAAGATAGATCAATAATTTCATCTAAAAGCAAAACTAGTCAAAACTGGCTGAATTTCTGAGCTGGAAGGTGAAAATTTTGGCAAAAATCCTCTACGCGCCGCGCCAAATCCTTTATGCATCGCACCACTTTGGAACTGAATTTGAGGCATTTCCCGAAGTCCAAATTGAGCCCAAGATAGCTTGTTGGAAATCCCTACATGTCTACTTTCCAACCCAAGTAGAAATTTTCAATTTGGTGTCCATTTGTTCCTCCAAAAATTCAATCTCCCTGGACTGCTTCATGTGTGTCAAAATAGGGGCAATGAGGTCATTTTTTGAGTGTTTTTGACCTTTTGGGGACTCAAAACTTGCCCAAACTTCTTGGCCATGCACCAACAGTCATGATTTTTCATTCAAAATCCAAAAATATGAACTTTTTGCCATTTGGAGTCCTCTAGCAAAAGCGAGTGCCACGTGGCGCGACGCATAGGGAGGCAAAACCTGTTTTTCAGTGCAAAAAATTTTCAAAATGCAAAAATTGCTCCAAATTTCTTGAAATTTGGGCTGTACCTTCTCCATCAAGTGTTATGCTGGGCTAAAGAGGCTTCGGCCAATATCCGAAGGCGATCATGCTCCTTTTGCCTCTTTTGCTTCTTCGTTGCCTTCTTCAATTTTGCCTTTAGACCCCTTATTCGTGCCTTGGAACTCATATTGCGTGCCCTGTAATGAAAAACCATGTGATTCAACAATGCTTTGTCCCTGTCAGCCTTTTCCAGCGTCTCTCCAGGTGGATGTTGATTCTCTCGAGCCAAGACTCCTGATCATCTTTAATCTCTTGCTCCAATGTAGTGAACTCAATCCTCCTCCTTTGGGTAGCCTGGCGATTCTCGCGGATGTTTTGCAACTCCATGATTTCTCGCTGATCTTCAAGCTATTTGTTCCTCTACTCCAAGTATTCATAGTCCACTTAGCCCTCTCCAAGTCAAGGGACAAGGCTATGATCTCTGTCTACTGCTCCTGGATGATTTCTCTAAGATGTGCATTTTGTGAGCCCATGTCTGTAACATCATCCTGAACGAGAATGAAATCAGTCTCTCGCTCACCTGAAGGCCCCTCATCCTGCATTGGCCCTTTTCCTTTGTCCTGTACCTGTAATTCTGATGTCGGAAGCGAGGCCCCTTCCACCCCGGGTGGAGATAACACTCGCTTTGCTGCTGCAAATAACTGCCTCGTGCCCTTCTGATAAGTAATAAAAACTGGCATAGTAGTAGTGTGTGGATCATGGCCTTCATGTTGATGGGAAGGTCCACCTGTCTCATGCCCAGCCTCTGGAGGTCCCTGTGAAGCTTTGAAAAAGTCACGAGAGATGAAATTATTCCAAGTGATGCCCTGTAATACAAGCTGATGAACCACCAAAAGTTTGATAAGAGCAAAATGGCAAATACTGTTGAACTGCTGCTTAGGGGTCTTGTGCTGCACAAGGGCGGTCATCCTCTCTATGTTTCGGCATATGAAATATGGGATGTTCATCATCCGTACCTGGGTGAAATGCATGAGCAACCTGGTGTGATAAGCATATAGTCGAGAGACGCGACCTTCATGATTAATTTCACTAATGGAGCATATTTATCTTTGAGATATCAGAAAGGGAACACTCTCTTTAGCTGCCTCAAGAAACCGGGTTTAATATACAGCTCATAATGTTGCCGGTCAATCTTCTGCCTCTTGTTCCATGGTTTTCCAATGTTAGGTATGCTGGTTTCTAATGAGATAGAATCTGGTGTAAGTGTGAAAGCGACACCAGCCAAAGTAACTCGATCTCCATGTAAATGTAATACAAATAAGCGAGCCAACTCATGATGGATTTGAACAGTAGCAACCTTCTCACAAAATCCATAACATGACTGAAACTGGAAACAAGAGACGGTAAGAGGGAAGGTCTGCAATTCTGTAAGGTTGGTCGGTTCTTCTCTAACATGTTTGCCACCTTTATGAGGCCTCCGGGGTGCATGTCTCTCCGCGGGTGAGTCACTTTGAGTCTCCACTTCATAATCGGATGAATGACCAGATGACATAACTGCTGCTATACAAACTGCCTTGGAGAAAAAGATGTTGGTGATAAAACTGTGTTGGACTGCTCTTTTATGATATGGTTGAATTCTTCCACCAAAGGGAAAAAATGCAGCAAGGGACTGTCAGGAAGTGGGAAAGTAGTAAGGGATTAGGGACTTTAGGGATTAGGGAAATGTAGGAGGGTTTTGAGGGATTTGATGTATAGGGTTAGGAATTGTTGTTTAGGATTTGAGGTGTTAGATTGGAGAATTTGGGACAAAGCATTTAGGAAAAGGAATTAATGAGCTTAGGGGGGTAGGAAATTAGGGAATGATGAAAACAAGGGAGGAATGGGAAGGAGGAGTGACTTTTGTAGCAAAACAATGATTTGGAAACCCACAACAATTTTCCTTTGAGGGACTTTAGAGGTAGGGTTTAAGATTTTGTTTCAATCGTTATCATCCATAAACCACCATAACTTATCACAAAAATGGATGAAACATCAAGATAACGCCTCTACCTAGAAAATCCATGCAATCTATGAGCAATTTGGTGAAATTTCAATCAAATTTGGGCTTTCAGGTGTATGCACCGCGCCGTCCCAGTGCGCCGCGCCCGTGTAATTTTACACTGTGTGGTTTCTCCTAGTGCGCCGCGCCAGCCAAGTTTCCTCCAACTTCACCGAAATCGCGTACTAATTCAACCAATTTGCTTTGAATGACTTCTCTTTGGTCTTGGCATGCAAATGACATTGATCCTCATGGAAATATCCTTATAAAGGCATGAATTTGATTTTTGTTTCTCCAAAACCCAGTTTTGTAATGTTTGGCATTGGTACTTTTTGACATTTTAATACAACTCATCTCCTTTTTGATTTTTTGATTGAAATGATGAAATTCTTGGGAATTTTTTGCAGGGATAGCTGACATGGAATTTGGCAAAGGAGACTAGGGTTGCGCCTGAAGAATTCAACAATTGAAAAACTTTTGCAAATTTACAAAAAACGAAATGTTGAATTTTCTTCAAAACAGAGTTTTGAAGAAAATTCATAATCCATCCATATGACGATGAAAATATTTGAAATGAAAAGTTATTAAGAACCTCCCTCTGGCTTGTTGGCATTATTGGACATCTTGAAGACACAATTTGTGAAACCCTAAACCTAGTGACTGAAATGACTCTTGCTGATCAAAATACTAAAACAGGATTGTAAGTGACTCGAAAACTTGATTTTGATGAACAGACCTAAGCCAACAGGATAAGGCATGAGGGGTAATAAATAACAAGACCCTTTCGTCAGATTATGGCATGCCCCTAGCGAAATACAACTGAGTAAATAGAGCGAGACACCTAAAAATGAAATGCAATAAAGAGATTTTGATCTCTGGCGGAGGGTTGAACAAACCGACTCTAACATTGGCTCCAATGGGTTTGGTAGCTCCTTGGAGGTACCAAGAATAGCAAATCTCTGGGAGAGCTAGACAATGCCTTCATCCATTGGGCTATGGAGTCCATTATTTCGAGAAATCGACACAAGACTCTTGATTCAATTTATTGACTCAAACTTGACTCAAACCAACTCAATTATGAAACCAAAATGGCTGACAATCTGACTCGACAAACTGAACCCAAAACTAAGATCTTTCTTCAGAATTACAACCTTCACTTTGGGCCCCAGACTGAAGAAATATCACAACACATACTTGCAATGAAACTAAAATTTAAATGGTATATACAGTGACCATGTAGGCAGTAGAAACAACTCAGGAATGATACCTCTTGAGCAACTGACCATTGACTGGCCCTCCTGGACATTCTTCCCCTTTCATCTCCTTTAAGAGAAAAGCATTCTGACCATGATATGCAACAATTTTGAAAGGACCTTTCCAAAGATTTTTTAACTTACCGTGCTTACCCTTTTCTTCATTCCTTGCATCCCATTTCAGCACCACTTCCTCCAATTGGAATTTATCTGCCTTGGCTTTTCTATCATAGATTTTCTTAATCTTCTCCTGCAACTTGGATGTGTTTTGGAAAACCTCTTCTCTTGTCTGCTGCAAATGGACCATTTGATTTAATCTTCTTTGCATAGGATCTTCCTCACTGCCGGCCTCCTGAAGAAGTTTGACTACTGGGGCTGCTAGAGAAGTAGGAAACACTGTATCAACTCCATAAACAAGCTCAAAGGGAGACATACCAATGGAATTCTTTTGGCTAACCTGATCTGCCCAAAGTGCATCGACCAACTTCTTATGCCAACTCTTCTTGTTAATTTCCAGTAACTCCTTGATGATGTTGACTAAAGATTTATTAGAAGACTCCGCCAAACCATTGCCTTGCGGATGATAGGCAGTTGAGTGACCCAAAATGATTTTATACTTGTTACAAAACTCAATCATCCTCTTTGATTTAAAAGTTGTTGCGTCGTCAATGATTAACTTATTCAGGAAACCAAAACGAGACAAGATGTTATTCTCAAGGAATGAAATAATTACCGCATCTGTAGCTTGTCTAGTGGGAATTGCTTCGATCCATTTCGTGAAATAATTTGTTGCCGTGAGAATCCATCGATTTTGACCTGAAGAAGCGGGATGAATTTCACTAATGAAATCCAACCCCCACTGCTGAAACGGGGCACTCACCTCAATGGGCTTAAGCATCAAAGGCTGTAATTTCTGCCTTCCTTCAAAAATCTGACATTTATGACAGCTCTTGACAACCTTATATACATCAGCAAACAATGTCGGCCAATAGTATCCTGCTCTCAGAATTTTATTTGCCGTTGTTTTCCAAAAAAGGTGACCGCCACAATCTCCTTTATGGAAATCCTCCATGACCTACTTTGCTTCTTCTTCCACCAAACAATTCAATAGAATGCCACTGGGATCTTTCCAATAAAGTGTAGAATTTAGAATTAAAAGATTTGCAGCCTTCAATTTGAGAGTTCTACTTTTGTTTCTAGTCATATCGGGTGGTGGTGACAAATTTTGCAATACATATATGATATCTGAATACCACGGGGAAAGAATAAACATTTCAGATACCTGAATTGAAGATCCTTCCTCATTCTAATCGGACATAGCAACGATCAGATTTATGTCTAAGGTGTGCAAGTTTGATTCATCCATTAACTTTGCCAATCCCTGTCCTTTAACAAGCTTGGTGGGCTTTATCTCTACATCGTACTCCAACAAAGCTGCAATCCACTTGCCTCGTCTTCCTTCCGGATCGGTCTGCACTAAAACATCCTTGACAGCAGCTTTAGGAACATAAGCCAAAGTATGAGAATGCAAAATATATACCCTGAAATCTTTCAATGCTTTCACAAGTGCAAGCGCTTGCTTTTCAATGATGTTGTACTTCAAGGCTGTATCTCTTATAGTTCGGCTGAAAAAAGCAATTGGTCTTTCATACTCATCTCTCTTCTGCATTAATACAGCTACCATTGTATGCTCCGAAGCAAAAGAAAACAATATAAAATTCTGAGTGTAGTCCGGGCTGATTAGAACCGGAGCTGAAGAAAGAGCTAATTTGACTAAGTTGAAAGATTATACTGTTGGCATTATGGCACAGGTTTGGAGCTATGGCACAGGTGTTGTCCTTGATGGCAACCTTCTTTGGTATCAGATCTTAGTTCAGGCACTCAGAAAGTAGAAAAATACATATACGCAGGTTCATCTAGACGAAGGCGCGTATACACGCGGGTTATACATTACAAAAGCGCGTATATGTTGGGGATCATTCTTTTGGTCCATGGCAGTTAGATCTTGGAACTTGAACCTATGTTTTGGACCATGGCGTCTCGTCAGATGTGTTGATCCCTAGTTTTGGGTTCATGGTATTGAAATGTTATGGTTTTGGACCATGGTATTGGGGAAGGCCTAAGGCTATAAAAGAGGAAGGAGAACTTGTGACAAATTACGATCTGAATTATTATTGAAGATCTGATAAAGTGCTAGAGCTGGTATATTGGGTGGTGATGCAGATCTGGATCTGAAGGAAGGAGGAACCTTAACGCAAAAGGAAGGATAAGTTCTATTCATGGGTCATAATCTTTAAGCCCGAATGACAATATCTTTGTATGATCTTGATCTGGTAGATGTGGCGCTTGTTTGATCTATAAGTCTGACAATCTGTGTTAATTAGTGATTGAATATCTGGAAGAGTGTGTTGTCCTTTATAGATCTGTACGCAGGTTTAGTGAAGCGAAGGCGCGTATACACACAGTTTGGGTGAAGTAAAGGCGCGTATACGCAGGTTGTTCCATACACAGATGCGTATGCACGCAAGTTGCAGACTGTTGAAATTGCGTATATACTTTAAGTTGTGATCTAGCTGTTTCTACTTATTGCTGCTGTGTTCTGGGTTCTGTTGTGTGGTTTCTGGTACTGTGTTTTGGGTACAGCTGGCAGAGAAGTATCTACTTGATTTTAGATCTAGTTGGTGAACAGGAGTTTGGTTGATGAAGAATTTCTTGATGATTGTTTGATGTTCATGGATCCAGTCTGAAAATTGATGAAACGTGGTCCCTAGAAGAAGGAGAAGGTTGTAGCCTTCTGTACGCCAGCACCTACGTACTAGTATCTTGGCTAGTGCAAGAGCTAAGGGGGTTGTAGCTCCCTTCTAGGAGAACCTAGAAAACGAGAGAGGGTTGTAGCTCTCTGCAGGTTGCATCCTGCATACTGGTAAAAAGAATGCACCAATATATTGTAAAAGAAGTTTCTAATTGAAAAGAAGATAGAGACGAATTGCATCAGGTGGTTTTCACCCACATTGGGTTTCCACCTTATATCTTGTGTTCTTGTGTGTGACTATCTTTCTGCTCTGTTTTACTGTCTCTAGTTACTGTTATTTGATTCTGCATCACAAATTAACAATCATCATCGGAAAGATGAAGTAAAGTAAAAGCTTGTTTTGTATACGCGGGTTTCCTTCTGCGTAATTGCGTATATACGCAGGTTAATTAAATTGATATAGCGTATATCAGTTGTTTTGAAAAAGGAATAATTACCTTGATAATACTGATTCCCCCCCCCCCCTCTCAGTGTTATTTCCAACCATTGGTATCAGAGCAGGTCCTTCTGAAGAAGCTTGATCGCTTGAAGGAAGATCGTTCATCATGAGAAACTACGAGAGGGAAGCATCAATCAGGCCACCAGTTTTTGACAGGACAAACTTCGTATATTGGAAGGTAAGAGTTACTGCCTATCTTCAATCTCTGGGTACTGAAGTATGGGATATCATAGGTACAGGGTATACTTTTCTAGCATCAACCCCCACAGATCCGGCTAAAAAGAAGAAATATGAAACGAATGCAAAGGAGGTCAATACTCTATTGGGATGTCTATCACAATCTGAATTTTTCAAAGTCATGCAATATAAATCAGCTAAGGAAATATGGGACAAGATTGTTCTGAGCTATGAAGGAGATGAACAGGTAAAAAGGGCAAAACTCCAAACTCTCAGAATTCAGTATGAAAATCTCAGAATGTATAATAATGAAAGTGTGGCTAACTATTTTCTTCGTGTAGATGAGATTGTTAATTGTATGAAAAATTTGGGTGAAGAAGTAAAGGATGTTGTTGCAGTTGAAAAAGTACTAAGATCTTTGTCCCCTAGGTTTGAATCTAAAGTTTCTGCTATAGAAGAAAAGGAAAAGATTCAAGACCTTAAAATGTCACAGCTGCATGGAATTCTAACTGCTTATGAAATGAGGAAAGGTGGACCATCAGACATGAGAGAAGCTGCCTTCAAGGCTTCTGGCAAAGGAAACTACTATGAGTTTGGACACATATCAGAAGAAGAAGAAGAATCAAATTTTGTCAAAAATCTTCAACGGGGCACTGGACGTTTCCGAGGTAAGTTACCATTCAAATGATTTTCTTGTGGAAGAGTAGGTCACTATGCTGCCAAATGTCCTCACAAAGATAAGATTGACAAAGGGAAAGAAAGTTTCTTTTGGAAATGATACCCAGCAGCCATAAAGGGAAAAGGCATTGCTCAGTTGAAAGAGGATGTCAAAGCTGGTAATGTTCTATATGTTGATGGCATGAAACATAATTTATTGAGTGTCAGTCAGATGTGCGATAATGGGACCGAGGTGATATTTCGATCAGATGGGTGCAGGGTTCATGATCTTGATACAGGAAGAACAGTAATCGAAGGCAAAAGAACTCCCAAAACAATCTATACATATTGAAGAAGGAGAACAACAATGTTATATTGAACAGAATGATGAAACTGGTTATGGAACGGGAGGTTGGGACATCTAAGCTTCTCTCAAATAAGGAAAGCATGCAAAAGTACCAGGCAGTTTCGTGTCTTCTAGAACATAAAATTTCCAGCAACACCATATGCAAATAGTCAGTTGGGAAGCAAACCAGGAACTACTTCCCTAGAAGCGAAGGATCAGCAGTATCCTCTGAGCTAGTTCATACAGATGTATGTGGTCCATTCAGGACAAGGTCACCTCGAGGAGAAGAATACCTTATATTATTCATTGACAACTTCTCCAGGATGGTTTGGTTAGGACTTATGAAGCACAAGGACGAAGCATTCGAGAAATACCAATCCTTCAAAGCCTTGGTTGAAAATGAATCAGATTACAAAATTAAATGTCTCAGGTCCGACAGAGGTGGGGAGTTTACCTCAAATCAATTTTTCGATTTCTGTGAAGAGCATGGAATAAGAAGAGAATTCTCTACAGCTAGGACTCCTCAGCAAAATGGAGTGGTGGAAAGGATGAACAGAACTGTCCAGCAAATGGCCCGTGCTATGCTTGATGAGTCTGGAACTTCCGCAACCTTCTGGGGTGAAGATGCATATGCTGCGGTTGTTATTCTCAACAAAACAAATGTCCGAGTGAACAGCACTCAAACTCCACATGAGCTCTGGTATGGTAAAACTCCTTCGGTAAAGCATCAAAATTTTTGGGAGAAAATGCTATATTAAGAATACGGATGAACATCTTGGCAAACTTGAACCTAGAGCAGATGAAGGCATTCTCCTTGGATATTCTCCCTATAGTAAAGCATATAAGTGCTATAATAAAAGACTTCGAATAATTGTTGACAGCATTGACGTAGTGGTTGATGAAAAAAGATACATCCCCAGGCAAGTAAATCATGAAGATATCGAAGAAGATGAAGATTACTCTCCAAATCAGACAGATGATGAAGAAGAACCTCAAGAGGCACCAGAAGAACAGATAAGAATAGAAGAAAAGACTCCATCTAAGTATGTTCAGAAGAATCATCCTGAATCTCAGATTTTGGGGCAAAAGGAAGCAGGTGTACAAACTAGAAGAACAATTGCAGAAGCCTCAAGCTATTTGGCATTGCTCTCCTCCACTGAGCCACAAAATATAAAAGAGGCATGCAAAGATTAAAGCTGGGTCAAGGCAATGGATGAAGAACTTGAGCAGATTGAAAAGAACAACACTTGGGAGTTGGTTCCTAGACCAAAAGATAAGAATGTCATAGGGACAAAATGGATCTTCAAGAACAAGTTGAATGAGAATGGGGAAGTTATTAGAAACAAAGCTAGACTTGTTTGTAAATGGTATTCTCAACAAGAAGGGATAGATTTTGAAGAAACGTTTGCTCCGGTTGCTAGACTTGAGGCCATCCGAATGTTCCTTTCTCTCTCAAGCTTTCAGAATTTCAAAGTTTTTCAAATGGACGTAAAATCTGCCTTTCTAAATGGGGATTTAGAAGAAGAAGTGTACATTGAGAAACCAGATGGTTTCATCCTTGGGAATGATCCAAATCTTGTATGCAGACTGAAAAAGGCTCTCTATGGTCTTAAACAAGCTCCAAGGGCTTGGTACTACCGATTGGACAAATATCTTCATCAACAAGGATTTTCAAAAGGATCAGCCGATAGCAATATTTATTTTAAAATTGAAATTGACAAATTGCTAATACTTGTTGTGTATGTATATGACATTATCTTTGGCAGCAATGAAGATGCTATGAGTCAAAGTTTTGCCTTGGTGATGCAAAAAGAATTCGAAATGTCTATGCTTTGAGAACTGACGTACTTTCTTGGATTGTAAATCCAACAAAATGAAGGTGGGATCTTCTTGTCTCAAACCAAGTATCTCAAGCAGATTTTGAAGAAATATGGCATGGAAGATGCAAAACCAGTATGTACCCCCATGGTTACAGGATGCAGTCTCAGTGCAAATGATGAATCAGCAGCTGTGCATTAACCAACCTACAGGTCTATGATTGGAAGTTTACTTTATTTAACAGGTACCCGACCAGACATCATGCATGCAGTGGGAATAGTTGGGAGATTTCAGGCAAATCCAAAGGAAACTCATCTTCAAGTAGTGAAGAGAATTTTCAAATATCTTCAAGGGACTCAAAACTATGGCTTATGGTATCCTAGAGATATAGATCTCACACTTCATGCTTATACAGATGCAGATTGGGCCGGAAGCGTGGATGACAGGAAGAGCACAAGTGGTGGATCATTCTTTATGGGTTCCAGATTAGTATCTTGGTTCAGCAAGAAACAGAGTTCGATTGCCTTATCTACAGCTGAAGCGGAATATGTGGTAGCTACATCTTGCTGTACTCAACTCCTTTGGATGATGTAGACCTTGCATGATTTTCAAATCACTTGTACACCACCTATCCCCATCTTATGTGCTAATACAAGTGCAATCAGCATTTTAAAAAATCCTGTCATGCATTCAAATACCAAGCACATATCGAACAAGTATCACTTTCTTCAGGAACAAGTGTTGGAACAAAAGGTCAAATTGGAGTATGTTCCTTCTAAGGAACAAGTTGTTGACATTTTCACCAAACCACTGCCCAGGGAAACTTTTGAATATCTCAGACAGAAGCTGGGAGTTGTGGATGTATCATCTTGTTGTTAAATCTTATCAGTTTCAGAGAAAAATGGGTGTATGCGTGTTGGATAAGGAGTATCCGCGTACATACGCTGGTTTTTACAGAGAAAGTCGCGTATATGGAGGCTTGATGGATATCAGAAGGAGCAGGCTCTGGTTGAAGATATTCTGATGTGGGCCTGACAGAGACCATCCGACACAGGTTCAGGGGGAGCAGAAAATCTTCTAATAATGCATTGTTGGCATTATTTTAGAAGCTTTTGGTTCTAGTTCATAGTTGTTGTTGATTTCAGGTGGAACAAAGGCAGAGGGCAAACAGAAGGAAATATTGGTTGTTGATCTGAATGATAATTGACAGTTGTTGCTGCTATCAGTTGTTGATGACTTTTATAAGTCATGTTTTAAATATTCGTCTCTATGTCATGTATCTCTTTCTTATATGGTGTCAAGGTCATGTAACGGCATATATTGGTTTCCCCATTATGACTGGGATGAAGATGTAATGTATTTGGTCATCATATGTAAATTTCTGATGTATTCCACTTGGTTGGATGGATGATCCCCACTTGGTTGGGTGATGGATGTATGTATTAAGTCTTTTGGTGATAGGAAGGTCTTGTATTGATTAAGTCTTGGTTCTTCTTAAAGAAAATCCTTTTGCAGATCTTGCCTACAGTCAGTGGGAGCATGGTCAGCACAGCAGGACAAAGATTTCAGCATGTACTCAGGGGGAGCACAACCCTTTGCCCTTGATGACAAAGGGGGAGAATGATCTTGGTGTTGCCATCAAGTCCAAAGGGGGAGAATGTTGGCATTATGACACAGGTTTGGAGCTATGGCACAGGTGTTGTCCTTGATGGCAACCTTCTTTGGTATCAGATCTCAGTTCAGGCACTCAGAAAGTAGAAAACGACATATACGCAGGTTCATCTAGACGAAGGAGCGTATACACGCGGGTTATACATTACAAAAGCGCGTATATGTTGGGGATCATTCTTTTGGTCCATGGCAGTTAGATATTGGAACTTGAACCTATGTTTTGGACCATGGCATCTCGTCAGATGTGTTGATCCCTAGTTTTGGGTTCATGGTATTGAAAGGTTATGGTTTTGGACCATGGTATTGGGGAAGGCCTAAGGCTATAAAAGAGGAAGGAAAGCTTGTGACAAATTACCATCCGAATTATTATTGAAGATCTGAAAAAGTGCTAGAGCTGGTATATTGGGTGGTGATCTGGATCTGAAGGAAGGAGGAACCTTAGCACAAAAGGAAGGATAAGTTATATTCATGGGTCATAATCTTTAAGCCTGAATGATAGTATCTTTGTATGATTTTGATCTGCTAGATGTGGTGCTAGTTTGATCTATAAGTCTGAAAATTTGGGTTAATTAGTGATTGAATATCTAGAAGAGTGTGTTGTCCTTTATAGATCTGTACGCAGGTTTAGTGAAGCAAAGGCGCGTATACACGCAGTATAGGTAAAGTAAAGGCGCGTATACGTAGGTTGTTCCATACGCAGATGCGTATGCACGCAAGTTACAGACTTTTAAAATAGTGTATATGCTTTAAGTTGTGATCAAGCTGTTTCTACTTATTGCTGCTGTGTTCCGGGTTCTGTTGTGTGACTGTGTTTTGGGTATAGCTGGCAGAGAAGTATCTACTTGATTTCAGATCTAATTGGTGAAAAGGAGTTTGGGTTGATGAAGAATTTATTGATGATTGTTTGATGTTCATGGATCCAGTCTGAAAATTGATGAAACGTGGTCCCTGGAAGAAAGAGAAGGTTGTAGCCTTCTGTAGGCCAGCACCTACGTACTAGTATCTTGGCTAGTGCAAGAGCTAAGGGGGTTGTAGCTCCCTTCCAGGAGAAGCTGGAAAACGAGAGAGAATTGTAGCTCTCTGCATGTTGCAGCCTGCGTACTGGTAAAGGACTGCACCAGTACATTGTAATCATAAGTTTCTAATTTAAAGAAAGATAGAGACGAATTGCAGCAGGTGGTTTTCACCCACATTGGGTTTCCACCTTATATCTGGTGTTTCTTGTGTGTGATTGTCTTTCTGCTCTATTTTACTGTCTCTGGTTACTGGTTATTTGATGTTGCATCTCAGATTAACAAACATCATCTAAAAGTTTAAGTAAATTAAAATTTTGGTCTGTATACGCGGTTTTACTTCTAATTAGTTGCGTATATACACGGGTTGAATTAACTGAAGTAGCGTATACAATTTGGTTTTGAAAAGGATTATTTGACTTGATAATACTGATTCAGCCCCCCCCCCCTCTCAGTATTATTTCCAACACCAAGTGATTATGAAGAGGAGAACAATGATAAAGAAGAAGTTTTTTTAGAGCCCCTTGCAGATACAAATCTTCCTCAAGGTTTAGAAAATGAAAAGTATGAAAAGGATTTTACCCCATATCCCATAGATATAAACATTTATGCTGTTGAAAATATTATGGAGGATCCTTTTCCTAATTTGTTACATCCATATGGAAATAATGCTTATTATTCTCCTTTTATTGATTCACAAAAGGTAATGCTTCATAATTTTCAAGATCCCTTGGACATTATTTTGCAAGCATTGGAGAAGATGAATGTTGTTTTGTTTATCAGCATAAATCTTGGTTTCAGTTTTCATTGTGAGTTGCCTACATATACATCATTATGCCTACTCGAGGTAAGTGAGAGCATAATTTCAATAAGTAACCATCTACTGGATTGGTTACACTGGAAGGATCATTTCACCCAATCAACAATGGTGGAAGAAGGGAAAAAGGTGGAGGAACATGCCAATGTGTTGCCTCTATCTCATGAAGAGGAAACAATTCAACTTGACAGTTGTTCTAATCTTTCTGTTGATCATCAAGATCTGTCCTTTGCTCATGCTTTTCAAGATCCTTTTACCACTTTGTAGCAATCACTAGATCATGATGTTTATCTTGTTTTGAATCATAGTTTTCAACTTTAGTTGTATGTTGAGTTGCCAATCTTCACATTTTTTTGTAGATGGTGTAGATAGAGGACAATCAGGTATCTAGTTGCTTGATTGGCTTCATTGGCATTTTTCCTTTACCTGATTTAGTAGTCATTTTAGAAGTTAGAATAGAATAGGGTGTGGATTTTTTTTCAACAACAACTTTATTTCAAGTTCAATTTTCAGTAAGTGATGACAAAATTCATCAAGGTTTGAAGCCCGAGAAGAAGGCCCTAAGGCTCTGATGATCTGATAGTTTGGATTGAAGTTTTTAGTGCTTAGTTTTGTTGTTAGTTTTTGATATTATTGGCCCACATGGTTAGGCACTTGGTCTATGGTGTTCTTGACACCTTCAAGAAACTACCATCCCCAATAAGGCTGATGTTAGTGTCAGTATTTGCATCCTACAATCAGTGATCAAAAATCTTCTTTTCATATCATATTAGGGTCCCACTCAGAAATTTTTGTCATTCCACTAGGTCCTCATTCAAAACTTTACTCACTAATGGTAGCCCTAGTCAAAAAACCTCACTTACCTACAATCCATCTACCTCCCTTGACCTTTTCCCATGCCCATTCCTCTCATTTCCCTCTCCTAGGGTTTTGAGGGCATTTTTCTTGGTTTCATGACCTCCATGGTTAAATAATCAACAAAAATTGTATCCTAATGCTCTTACACCTTCCTCTATCCTTAATATACCTTCCTAAACACTTCCCATCACTCTTACCCCTCAAAATCATCATTTTTCTTAAACCCTAGCCTATTGCTAAGCTTTTGACACTTTTCTAGACTAGGCCTGTGTTTTTCCATTTCGGACCCCTTCCCCTCACTCAATCCTTGAAATTCTAATTTCCCCTACTTCCTAACATCCCTCCCTACCTCCCAAAATTTTCCTAAGAATTTAGAAGCCCCCTATCCCCTTTATTTCCCTTCATTCCTATAAATTTCCCAAATCCCCTATTTTGCCTATACTAAACCCTAATTTCCTCTCCCATTGAGCTGGGATTTTCTATGGAATCAAATGAATATGAGTAGATGAGGAATAAGGGAGGTAATTTCAGAAATTATGAGGCCATTCCAACTCATAAACATCATTTTTCCATCATTTTTCAAGAAGTCATTCCAAGGGACAAATCATTTGCCCATTTTTTCTTCAAACTATGTTTCTGACCAAATAGAGGTAAATTTGACAAAAGAGAGAAAGGTTTTTGTCCATAATAGGCCAAGGATTAAAAAAATCCTTCATTTTTTACACAGGTGTCATGGGTTTGGAGAAATGTCAAACATATAGTTGCTACAAGAGAGTTGTTACACTTCTGGAGTGACCTTGGAAAAATCATTTTTTATCCTAGCTAGAGTGTCCACGTGACTTTATTGATACATTAAATGATAAATATACAGATATATCTTTCCAATGAGCTATCATGAGCTGATTTTGGAGTTGAGGACGACCTCCAAATGTTTCCTGCAAGAGCACACTTTAGGTTCGAACACTCATTTTGTACTTTTTTACGAGTCTTGGGAGAATTTATTTTTGAGGGTCTATACATGATCACTTGTAGTTCTTCATAGGTTCATTATGTAGCCAAGAGAGAGATATTTCCAATGAGCTATCATGAGATCAAATTGGATTCCAGGAAGGCACTCAAAATTTGGTTTGAATTCTGGTGCTACATACTTCCTTCGGCCACTATAGACTTCCTTCTAGCGCTGCGCACTTCCTTCAAGCACTATGCACTTCCCAAAGAGAGCGTGCACTTCCTTGTGGCACTGGTCACTTGTCCAGGAAATCCAAAAACACTTCCAAACTTCACCAAATTGCCTCCAAAGCTCCAGCAACATTGTCTTCAACCTCCAGCAAATGAGTGACAGATAAATATAGCATTCTCCTTCCTCTTACAGTAATTTCTTATGGTGTTTTGACATTTTATTAAATATTTGGTGTTTTTCTCATATCAATACCCTAGTATCTCCCTCAAAACCACCATTGCACTCTCAATTCCCAAATTTCACTCCCCTACACTTTCATACCCTTCCCTCATTAAAATTCCCTTTCCCTAAACGCTTTATCCAAATACTCTAAACCCTTTATCCCAATACCCTTAGCCCTAGGTGCTACAGTAACCTAGGCTCCCAATCCCCAACATGTATATAATTTCCCCATCCCAAAATTCCATCATATTATTACTCCCTGTCCCCTCCCCCATTTCATAAATCCCTAAACCCATCTCCTTCAATTTCCCTTTCCCATTCCCTACTCCTAAAACCCACATTCCACCAACATCATACCTCCCTATGGTTTTGACATTAAAACACCATGGCAGAAGAAGAAAATAGACCATACAGTGAGGAAGAAGAAACAGAGGTGAAGGGAACACACAAAGGGGGCAGAGTACTCAGATTTGAGCCAACATATATCAGGGAACTCTTGGCATCTCCTATGGGAATAACATGTTTCAAAAATCTTGGCTATTATGAATTTTGTGAGAAAATTCAAAAATTCCAACACCATGCCATGTTGACTAGACATTTCATATCTAGCCTCCATGACAACCAAGTTACTCTTGCTGGTATCACTTTTACTATTTCCACTGCCATTATATCAGCTACCACTGGGATCCTAAATGTTGGGGAGAAATGGTTCAAGCAAGGTGAGTTGGAGAAACATTACTATGAGCCTTTCATAAAACCAAGGTACAGAAATGAGAAGAAAGATATTTTTTTCCTCTTTCTCACCTCTTGGAGAGATATGCCCTAATGATGAAGATTATCATGAAATACTTTTCATGTGAAGGTAGATGTATTTCACCAGGGTAAAGATGCTCAACATATCCGACTATGTTTTCTGGAGCATTGATAAGATGGCATGTATTGTCCAGAAAAGAGAGTATGAACATCTCATCAAAGTCATATGGACATCTCATCAAACTCATAGTCCTCTATCATCTCAATGAACTGAACATTGCATGGAATACCTTCATAGCCAATCCCATATTCACTGATCCATCTATTTAGAATGTTCAAAATGTGCCTTCATCATCTCATCCTTCCACATCCATTCCTCCATCTCGAGCCACATATCATGCATTATCATCATATCAGTCTCTTTCACCATCACCTCCACCATCACCATGTCATGAGCATATTGAGTCACCTAGCAAAGATGAGATCAGTGAGCCAGAGCAGATTGAGCAGGTTGAGGTCATCAAGCCTAAAAGGGAAAATTTGGGAACATTGGCACACATTTATCAAAGAGGCCATAGGCAGGTGTTTTCCCCACAAATTGTGGGAGGGGCATTGCCTTCTTCACCAACAAAGTAGGTACACAAAGGCAAAGAGAAGATGGCATAGACAAAGATTCAGCATGAGGAGGAAGACCTCCATGAGACTGAGAGGGATTTTGACTTGGTTGACCTAGGTAAGCATGATGACAATGAGGACACTAGCAATGTCGTCAAGGAAAAAGATGCACTCATCAGAGAGCTCTGGATCAACTTAGAGAGGTCAAAATATATTATTTCATTCTATTAGCAAGAAAATCAACAACTTCAAGCTAAACATGATGTCATCGAGATTCAGCTCATCAAGGCAAAAAGATAATAAATGAAAACCAAGGCATTCCTTGATGAGGCCTATGACAAGTATGGTGAACCTAAACAAGTGAAAGAACCAAAAAGAAGACATGGGACTAGAGGGCTGAAAAGAGCTCTAGAACTAGAGAGACAAAAGGATGTTGAGCTTGCAAATCATCTCACATGGAATGAGCAGTTTGCCATCATGATTAATGAGAACCGAGAGCATTGGCTTGAAAAGGTAAACCAACATTTAGAAAATCTCCTAGACAAGGCCAATCAACAAAATGACATTCAGAGAAAGATGGAAAAACATTATGCCAAAAGAGAAAGAAATGCAAGGGCAAAGCTCAAGGCAGAAAAGGAAAAAATTGAAACCCTAACTCACCAAGAAGAGAAAAAGAAACTTGATATACTTGCAGAGGCTTCACTCCAAGACTAGCCACACCAAAAATAGACACTTCACCAATTTTGAAGCATTTTGGTCATTTTTGCAATTTTTTTCTTTTTTGTGTGTTTTCGGACAATGTTATATAAGCAGCATGGTCAAACGCACAACGCCCTAGGCACTACGCACTTTTTTGGGGAATTTTTTGAGCAAATGGAGACCACCACTGGATGAAAAAATACAAATACATCTAATAAAACCATGTTTCTATCCTTAGTTTGCAAAACTAGCAGGTGAAAAGAGCATCACCCGATGCAATGAGTGCTAAGTGAACTATTCAAAAATCATGAGAAATTAGTCAGTTACGACTACCTCTCATGGAAATGGTCATACGTTTGAATGACTTACTTAACGCAGTTGAATCCCAAAATGATATCTAATATAATGCACTGCGTAATCCCCCATACTTAAATTCAAAAAGAGTCAAGGGATCTCTACTTGAATGGTTCATGAGGCACAATACTTGCTAAGGTTTTGCAAATGGGGTATCAAGCTAAGTGGGCTTGATTGTGGGGAAAAACTCCACAATTAAGCGTGCTTGAGCCAGAGGATATCTGGGATGGGTGACCTCCTGGGAAGTCCTGGTTACTGGGTGCAAGCCCCGGAAGTGATGATTGATGCTATGTGATTCGTTCTCCACATTTCACTAGTTTCAATCCCACTTCTTCACCCCTGTGAGCATCACCCGATGCAATGAGTGCTAAGTGAACTATTCAAAAATCATGAGAAATTAGTCAGTTACGACTACCTCTCATGGAAATGGTCATACGTTTGAATGACTTACTTAACACATTTGAATCCCAAAAATGATATCTAATATAATGCACTGCGTAATCCCCCATACTTAAAAAGCAAAAAATCATGTCTCTACCTCAATTTTGGCCTAGGCACTGGGCACAGACCAATCTTGGGAGAATCAACTTTTGGAGGGTCAAATCAAGCCCATTTTGGAAGCTAAAGGACGATTTAGAAATTAGACAAGACAAGATTTCCAATGAGCTATCCTGGGCTCAATTTGGACAGTGGGAAGGTAGTCAAAAGTAGCCTACAAAGTAGAGGGCACACTTGACATAACGATTGCAGAATTTACCATTTGCCTGATTTTTCACTGTTTCTCTCCAGAATTGATTTTCATCCTTGGAAATCAGATTTTTACGAATGTAATTGATATTGTAAATGTAATTATAGTCTTTTTACTATTACCTAGGGTAAATACATTAGGTAAATAGACTTCATCAAGTCAAATGAATCAGTTTCAATGTAATTATGGAGGAGTCACTCAGAGCTCCCTACACTCTAGGTATCAATTCAGATTTTTGTGGATCTCTTCCTCAACTCAGGGATTCGACCCCTAAGGATGAGAGAAGGTTGTTTTTATGTGTATATATTCCCTTTCTTCACTCTTTTCATAGGTTGGACTGAGTTGGATGTTGTACTAGTGATCAAAGACACTATTGTATCAGATTTTGGCCAGTTTTAATATATGAGTTGATGTTATTTCTTTGGGATACATCTAGTATGGATGTTTAGAATTTTTATCATTTTTATGAATTTTTTGTAAGTTCATACACCATTTCATGTCTATTATATGGAAATTTTCAAGTTGATAGGCAGAATATATGTTTTCTCATGCTCTATTTTGGGAAAGGTATCATAATTTGTCCATCTTTCTTCAGTTTAGGAAGAATACATCTCCTATGCTCTTCCTAACTCCTCATTTGATCCAAACTTAAACAAGAATGCAACAAATTATAGAGATAACCATATACACAACGATGCAGCGGAAATAATACTTCATTTCATTAATAGAAAATAATGAAATATGCTTACAACCAGAAATGGAAATAAACCAGCTAGGGTGATGGCAGCTTATCTTTGAGAAGAGATGTGTGGCTACATGCCTCTGAACTGTGTTACAATGAGGCTCGATGGCTTATTTATTGTTGAGAAACAATGGAAAACCATTCACATTCCAAAACCTGACCCTAGAAGATGAAACGCCGAATTGTGGGCCCCGCTTTTGGGTAAGTTGGTACATCAACTTCCTGGGGTCGTGAATTGGTCGTATTATCTCCGTTTGATGCACATGATAGCCCATTGGAAAGATCTCTCCGAGGAATACGACGAAAAATACGACTTTTAGACAAAAAAAATTATGGCGGTAGATTTCCCAAAAAACGTCATTTAGGGCCTCAAAACAGCTCCGGAAGTTTAGGACTCGAAAAACTGCTAAAAATAGTAAACTGTGTTATAATTAAGGAAACTGAAAGAAGAACTAGAGGGGATCCAAGTGGAATTAGTGGGTGGCCACCAATATCCACCTAGATCATTCCTCCCCCCTTAGGAAGCAATGGTCCCCATTGCGTTGAGTTCCTCCATGAGATGAGGGAACTTCTGCTGCACTTGGTCCCTGGTGAGCCACTTGCCCTGGTGAAGGAGTTTGTCCTGCTTGACAACTCGATACAGTTGGATATTTGCTGGCGGGTGTGCTTGATCTATGTGTCCATGATCTGATCAGTTGCAGCTTGTTTCCATGCAAGATGGATTTAACTCTGTGGGTGTGAGTTGTTCTGCAATGTCGGACGTGTCTAGTAATGGCAGAAAGTATGGCCGAAGGTGGTCGACATTGAACACCGGGTGCAGGCCAAGGAATGGGGGAATGCTGAGCTCAAATGCATTATCTCCCACAGCCTTGGTAATGGTGTAAGGGCCATATCGAAGTGGTCTGAGTTTTCGATAGGCTACGGTAAGGCGTTCCTTTTGCAAATGCAACCAGACTTTGTCACCCACCTAAAACTTGTGTGGCACCCAATGTTGATCAGGTCGTTGCTTGTACTTAGCATTAGATTTCTCCAGAATGTCATGGACCTGCTGGCGAATATGTTGGATGTTCTCAAAGAAGTTGTTTGCCTTATCTGTTTTGGACTGGACATGAACAGAATATACATGAGTAGCTGCAAATGGCATAGCCACATCGATGGGACATAGTGGCTGGAATCCCAAGCCCACCTGAAAAGGGTTGTGGCCAGTCGAGCTGTCGAGAGCCCAGTTGTAGTTGTGCGGAACATAGGGGAGGCTCTCATCCCATGTGCATGGATGCTTTGAGTTGTACATGCGTAGAATGTGTACGATCATCCTGTTGACAACCTCTGTCTGGCCATCTGTTTGAGGATGGAAGGTTGTGGACTTAGTGAGTTTGGTGTCCAGCATCGACCAGAGACTGGACCAAAATGTATCAAGGAACCTATTGTCCCGATCTAAGATGATAGACTGTGGGATCCCAAAGTGTACCCACACTCGTTCAAAGAAGAGTTTAGCAATGGCTTCTGCTGTGATATTCTTCTTGCAGGCCGCCATAATGGCCATCTTTGAGAACCTGTTGACGACCACAAAAACACAGTCATTTCCATGCTTAGTGGAAGGAAGTCTTAACATGTAATCCATGGAGATGGATTCCCATGGTTGATTAGGGGTGGGCAGCGGGGTATAGAGGCCTTGCTTCTTGATGGTCGGTTTGGCAATGGCGCAGGTAGTGCATGACCTGATGTACTTCCTGACATCCTGTTAAAGATTCGGCCAATAGAAATACTTCTGCAGTACTGCCACCATTTTTTTGACCCCAAAATGCCCAACAGCCCGACTGTAGTGTGCTTCCCAAATAATCTTGGCACGCTCGCTTGAAGGAACACAAAGGTGACCCAGGTGGCATAACAGGCCATCCTGGAGGTGAAAATCCGGAACATGCTAACCCTCCAAGAGGTTCTGGTATGTGTGGCTGAATTCCGAGTCGCTTTTGTAGAGCAGTGGCCAATCAGAAGTCTTGTGCCCGCAAGAGTTGAGCACAGTGGTTAACACCATGATCGGTGGTCGACTGAGGTAATCTACAACATTATTAGTGTTGCCCTTCTTATACTTGATATTCAAATGGAACTGTTGCAGGTAGGTGGACCACTTCTGATGGTGATCATTCTGCAATTTCCCTTGGGTCTGTATGAACTGCAGGGATCGGTGGTCTGTGTGGATGATTGTTTCCTTCCCCAAAATGTAATGCTTCCATTGTCGGCAGACCTGCACAATGGAATACATCTCTTTATCAGAAGTGGGATACTTCCAGACTGTTTCTGAAAGTGTTTCACTGTGATATGCCACTGGATGCCTGTGTTGAGTAAGGACTGCCCCAATAGCATAGTCAGAGGCATCTGTCTCGACCTCAAATGGTTGTTGTAAATCTGGTAATGCGAGCACTGGTGCCATGCAGAGGCAATCTTTCAACTCTATGAATGCCTTTTGTTGAGATTCAGACCAAAAGAATTTGGCCTTCGTTCCTCCCTTGGTGACTTGACTCAAAGGCCAAGTGATATGAGAAAACCCTAACATGAACCTGCGGTAAAAGTTGGCAAGACCTAGAAAGCTGCGAAGCTCTGTCAGAGTGGTTGGAGATGGCCAATCCCGAATGACTTGGATCTTGGCTGGATCCACATGCACCCCTTGTTCATCAATAATGTATCCCAGATACTAAGCCTGGGTCATGCCAAAAGTGCATTTCTCCAAATTAGCACATAGCTTGTGTTGCCACAGTGTTCGGAGAACCTATTGGATGTGGTGGAGGTGCTCTTCCCAACTCTGGCTGAAGATCAGAATTTCATCCAAGTATACCACTACAAATGAGTTGGTGAATGGCTGCAATATGTCATTCATTAGCCTAATGAAGGTTGCAGGAGCATTCGTCAACCCAAAAGGCATAACCAACCATTTGAAAAGGCCCTCCTTGGCTTTGAAGGCAGTCTTCCACACATCAGAGGGTTCGATCGGTACCTGGTGATATCCTGACTTCAGATCAATCTTGCTGAAATATTTTGCACTCTTTAGTTGGTCTAGGAGGTCATCAATCCGTGGGATCGGGTACCTATTATGGACAGTGATCTTGTTCAATGCCTGATAGTCAATACAGAGTCTCCAAGTCCCATCCTTCTTCTGTAGCAACACAATTGGGCTCCCGCAAGGTGATGAACTCGAACGAATGTGGCCTTTCTGCAGTAGCTCCCGAATTTGCCTCTTGATTTCATCATTCTCCAGAACGGAGTGCCGATAAATTGGTCCATTGGGTAGCGGTGCACCTGGGGTCAGATCGATGGAGTGCTTGACTTGACAGTGCAGAGGAACCCCTATGGGGGAGGTGAAGATGTCCTTGTACTCCTCCACGACCTTGTCCATCTGTAGTTGTCATGCAAAGGGGCCATGTTTGGAGGTTGTGGCCACCGTCTTCTTCTTTCCTTGAGGGTGTATCGTTAGGAAAACAAATTTTCCAGTTTTGGAAATGAGCTTACTGCATTGTTTTGCAGTAATCAAAGAGATGGTAGTAGGCGGTGCTACCTCTGGTATTCTGTACAACTGATTTCCCAATGAAATAATAACAACACGGGGCCTTGATTCATACACATCATGTCGCTTCCACAAGTATGGTTGTCCTAATAATACATCACAAACTTCAAGGGGAGAAATATTACACAATACCTCATCTCTGAAGGGCTTGATGTTGTATGGAAGGTGACACTGTTGCCTCACGCGAAGATCCCATCCTTGGTGCAGCCACCCGATGGTGTACAATTTTGGATGTGCTGTGGTCCGTAAGCCCAACCGCTTCATGACCTCTGCCGAAATGAGGTTCTTTTGGCTCTCGCTATCGACAATGAACTGTAGTGGGGATCCCCTTACCCACATCTGGGAGTGGAAGAGACGCTCCTCCTCCTCTGGATCTTCGGGTTCATTTTTCTGGATCTTGGCAATAGCAACAGTGGCATTGGTATCCGCATCAATGATCTGCTTCCCTTTGTCATTCCCCTTGTCAGGTTCTGACTCAGAGTCAGAACCTGCATCTAATTCTGAAACCTTTAGCTTAGCCACTAGTGACTGCTTCACCCGACACTCACTTGTGTTGTGAGTGGAGCTCTTATGGAACTCACCCCATTTTCCCATGTCCTTTTTTGCCTTTGCAGCACTGTTCTTTGCTTGTAGCTTTGGCAGGTTGTCTTGGGCTACCCTACCTTGGCTTTGTCCTTTGTTCTGTGGTTTCGGGGCACCTTTCCCTTGCTTTGGATTCACAGATCCAAAGTCTCGCTTCTTTTGTTTAAACTTCTTCTCGATCTTGACGGCATATCAGTATGCTATGCCGAGAGAGGAGATGTTCAGGAATTCCATTTCTTCCTAGATGTACTTGTGCAGGCAGCCGCGGTATTTGAGTATCAAATTCTGCTCTGAATCCTTGATACCCAACTTCGTACGAAGGGTATGGAAAATATTGGTGAACTCCGGCACATCTTGATCCCTTCCCTTCCGTAGTGTGGTCCACTTTATGTATTCATCCTCATAGCTTCCACCAGGGCAGTATTTCTCCTTAATGGCATCCCGGAATGAATTCTAGGTGGGTGCAGCTGAAAATAGCGAGACTGTAGTTTCATCCTTCTTCTCACAGTAGGTTTCCCACCAGTCCTTGACATGGGGGGTTGCTTTGAGAAGAGCGAAAACAATCTTTTCCCGACTCGAAAATTCATGAACAGAAAAATAACGCTCTAGCATATTTAACCATTTATCTACAGCATCTGTGTCTATCTAACCCTCGAATATGGGGATTTCAAAATTAACTTGTACCTTAAAGGGCCTGGCATTTCCAGAGTAGCTGCTGGAAGCCGATGTGTCACTTTTGGGTAGCCACTGAAGGATTTCGACAAAGCTGTCCATCATCGCGTTCTGTTGTCGCTCGAGGGCTTCTTCGAGCAAGATTTTGATAGGATCTCCTGCTCCCTTGTCCTTCTTCTCATCCGCCATGGGAGGCCATCAGGATTTATGAGGCTGGTCTCGCAAAGGTTCGACCAGCTCAAGCCCTAACTCCTTATATCCCGACCTCGTTGGGGACATGCAAAGAAAAACAGAGAAAAAGAAAACCGCTCTGATACCACTGATCCAGACTTAAACAGGAATGCAACAAATTACAGAGATAACCATATACACAACGATGTAGTGGAAATAATACTTTATTTCATTAATGGAAAATACTGAAATATGCTTACAACCAGAAATGGAAATAAACCAGCTAGGGTGATGGCAGCTTATCTCTGAGAAGAGATGTGTGGCTACATGCCTCTAAACTATGTTACAATGAGGCTCGAAGGCCTATTTATTGTTGAGAAACAATGGAAAACCATTCACATTCCAAAACCTGACCCTAGAAGATGAAACGCCAAATTGTGGGCCCCGTTTTTGGGTAAGTTGGTACATCAACTTCCTGGGGTTGCGAATTGGTCGTATTATCTCTGTTTGATGCGCATGATAGCCCGTTGGAAAGATCTCTCTGAGGACTATGAAAAAAAAGACGATTTTTAGATATAAAAATTGTTGGCGGTAGATTTCCCAAAAAACGTCGTTTAGGGCCTCAAAACGGCTCCGGAAGTTTAGGACCCAAAAAACTGCTAAAAATAGTAAACTGTGCTATAATTAAGGAAACTGAAAAAAAATAAAAGAAGCACTAGAGGGGATCCAAGTGGAATTAGCGGGTGGCCACCAATATCCACCTGGATCATCATTGATCTTAAACCATATCACCAAATCACCTTTTAAGTGCTAAGCCTCCTACCTACCTTGCCCCTTTGAATGTCTGCAATCATATCTGTTTTGCCCTGACCTAGCCTCTTTGACCTAATACCCTCATCCAGCAATAACCCAATCAAATCAAATCAAACAACCTCTGCACATCATAATTAGCCTAAAACCCTAATCCATCCATCCCTCTTGGCTATGATTTTTTGGAGAGATCCCTCTCCGGCTTGGTAGGGCTAGCTACCAAGTCAAAAGCTTGGTCTGAAGTTACCTCAGCTGGACTCTTCCTTGGCCTTGGAGATCTGTAGGAGTGATAACATAGTGCAGAAAAACTTAATAATTGGATGAGATATATAGAGGTCTACTTCCAGATTTAGCAAATCGAAGGGCTGAGTGGCACTGCTCTCATTTGGTGGGAGTGAAAGTTACAGAATGGTAGCAAAAAGGCAGGTAACCATCTTTCCTCTTGGCCCAGTTTTATTTATGCATTGAAAGACCAATTTTACCCTTTGGGTTATAAACAAAAGGCATTAATGGAATGAAAATATCTAAGGCAAGGTAAAGGAAAAAATGTACAAAGCTTCATTGAAGAATTTCATAAACAAGCATTGAATTTGGGCATCTCATTAGATTCTCCCGAGACTGTAACTAAGTATGTTGTTGTGTTACATAGTTACATAAGCCTACTCACTATTATTGTTCGAGACTACTACGATTGATGCGACTAGTGTAAAGGCCATCCATCTTGAAATCTGAGGTAAGAATGATAGAGATGATCAAGCCAAGAAAACATTGTTCAACCCTCAATATGGAAAATTCTAGAAGAAAGGCAAGGGGGAGGATAAGAAGACCGTCACAGCCAAGAAAGGGGATGAAGCAATACCATATTTCACTCATTGCAAGAGAGAAGGTCATGATTAGGGCCATTGTTGGAAGCTACATTTGGAGCTAAGACCAAAGAGATTTAGTGGAAAGGGAAAGCAGAAGACAATGGCAATAGTGTAGTAGGACCAGACATGGATGCAAGAGGTACTCTTTCTAGTAGTAATAATTCTGATTCAATTGCAAGTACTAGTTATTTGAATGAGCCTATAAGTAATGATCGAAAGAGAATTGAATTATTCCACATTAGGGTTATTATAAAATACACAAAGGTGGAAACTCTGTTCGATTTAGGTTCCCAAGCAAATTTAATCTTAGAGTCCTTAGTGAAAAAGTTAGGCCTCAAAACTAAGCCTCATCTAAGTCCATACAAGCTTGCGATAAAGCAAAATTACAAGTAACCATGAAGTGTAGGGACAGATTTGTTATTGCATCTGAATTAGTTGATGAGGTAGAGTTAGATGTTGTGCCTTTAGACATTTGTGGAATTGTCTTGGCAAGTCGGCATCTATATGACAAAAAGGTAGTTTTATTTTGGCATGAAAATAAATACCACCTAATGAAGGATGAGGTAGAATATATAGTCAAAGCTCATCATACGAACATTATTGCTAGCCTTGTAAGTGCAAGGTAGATTAAACGACTGGTTAATTTCAGTAAAGGGTGCCTGCTCATGGTGGTGAGAGCGAAAGAGGCTGAGACGGTTGTCGCTTTCAAAGGTTGTGATCTTAATCATAAGAAAGAATTGTTAGAAATTATTTTTGACTATGATGGATTATTTCAAGAACCAAGAGGTTTCCCCCAAAACGGGAAATCCAACATGAGTTCCATTTACAACATGATGCTCCTTTACCGAATATTGCAGGATGGCTTCTATCAAGATGGACGAGATCAAGAAACATGTACAGGAGTTTCTAAATCAAGGGGACATCAGACTGAGTTCTTCTTCATGTGGCTCACTAATCATGTTGGTACCAAATAAACATGGCACACAAAGAATGTGCGTAGACTATGAGGCACTAAACAAAATTATAGTGAAGAATCGATACCCTCTCCCTCACATTGACGAATTATTAGATTAGTTGAAAATTGTTGTTTGTTTTACAAAATTGGATTTGCGTAGTGGATATCACCAGGTTAGAGGTGGAGAACAAGACATTTGGAAGACTGCATTCAAAACCAAGAAAGGGTTGTTCGAATCAATGATGATACCATTTGGATTGTGCAACGCTCCAACCACGCTTATGAGGGTAATGAATGATCGGTTTAGGCATTTTCTTGATAATTTTGTGCTTGTATATCTGGATGATATTCTTTTTTATAGTAGGACATGGGATGAACATGTATGTCATGTGAATAAAGTGCTTGATGTTCTGAAAAATGAAAAATTGTATGTAAAATTGTCAAAGTGTGAGTTTGGGAAGACCTCTTTGGTTTATTTAGGTCACATAGTCGATAATGGCCAATTGAAAATAGATCCCTCTAAAGTAGATGTGATTATGGAGTGGCCAAAGCCTACAAATGTTACAGTGGTCCGAAAATTTTTGGGTGCGGTATAGTATTGGAGAAGGTTCATTGCGAACTTCTTTCTTCATTGCCCCTTTACACGCTTTGACAAGTATGAAGAAGGCCTTTCAACGGGGAGGAAAGCAGCAGAAATTCTTCGACATGTTGCAAGAGAAGATCAATATAGCACCAGTGCTAGCCTTACCAGACCTTTAGCAACCTTTTGAGATTGAAACATTTGCCAATGGATATGCCATGGGCATTGTATTGATGCAACAAAGGAAGCATGTATGTTACCATCAGAGACTTTCTCCCAGGCTGTTGTGAATTATCCTACATATGACAGGGAGTTGCATGCCTTGGTTCAGAATGTAAAGGAGTGGAAACACTACCTGATTGACAAGGAGACCATCATCCATATGGATCATCATCCCTTGCAGTACCTTCAGTCAGAGACCAAGCTTCAAAGCCCACCATTTCATATGGATGGGAGTCCTCCAATAGTTTCATCTGGTAATAAAATACAAGAAGGGTGCCTGTAACAAAGTAGCAAATATTCTTTCTTTCCCTCCCATTTCTGCATCTGTAGATTTGATAAATGCTTCTTTATCATTAGAAAGTTATGTTGAACAATATGCTAATGATGATGATTTTAAAGAGATTTATACAAAACTTACTTGTGGATCGTAGGTGGACAATTATTATTTGCAAGGAAAACTATTGTATCAACTTGGAAAACTATGTATACCCATTGATGAAAGGGTACATGTAATCCAAGAAGCTCATACCTCTCTTGTGTCTAGTCATTTGGGGTTGAAAAAAATTATGTCATTTACAGACGTTTTGTTTTTGACCTCATATCAAAAACATTCTACCTCATTTTGTAAAGGGTTATGTGTTGTGTTATGTTTCAAAGCCCTCTAATAGAAAACTTGGGCACTACACCACTCCCTATTCTAAGTCGACCATGGGAAAGTGTGTCCATGGATTTTGTAGGTGGTTTTCCCATCTCTAGGAAAGGTTATGACTATTTGTATGTCATCGTGGATCGTTTTAGAAAAATGTGTATTTTAATGCCTTGTAAAAAGTAGGTCACTGTTGAGCAGACTGCTTATCTTTTCTTTCAGCATTTTTGGGTCCATTTTGGGTTGCCCACATCTATTGTGTCAAATGGAGACTCTCGCTTTCTTGGAGATTTTTGGACCAGCTTGTGGAGAATGATGGACACTAAGTTGAAAAGAGGTACAGAATTTAATCCATAGACTGACGGGAAGACAGAGGACGTCAATTGCACAGTGGTACACTTGTTACGAGGCTATTTTGGAAAACATCCCAAGTTGTGGGATGAACAACTTCCTTATGTGCAGCATGCATACAATCGAGCAACACATTCATCCACACAAAGCTCACCATTCGAGACATGTTTTGGTTATCTACCAAGGGATCCCTTAGACACAATCTTTGGGATAGATGAGGATGGAAATGGACAATATGATAGGGACAAAGCACAAAATTTTATTCAGTGGAAACAGGTGATTCATCAGGAAGTACAGGAGCAGTTGGAGAAGATTCAAGCTTGGTATAAAGCTCGACATGATAAGCACCAAGTTGACCATCAGTTTCAGTTTAGGGACAAGGTATGGCTCCACATTAACAAGGATAGAATGAAGGGAGAAGGGAATAAATTGAGACCCATTCAATATGGTCCCTTCATCATTTTGGCAAAGATTGGAGACAATAATTTTTGTCTTGACTTGCCCACTTATAGGAAAATTTACTCGGTAGTGAATGTTGAAAACCTGAAGCTTTATGAACCTCCATTGACTATGGATACCGAAGAGGTTCCAAAAATTCCTACAGTGGACTATTTTACACCGTAGTATCTAGACAAGTTTCCAGAAGATGTGGAGTACATTTGTGTGGGCTTCAAAAGAATGCATCTAAGTAAATCTCAATGGATGGAGAAAGAAAAGGTGAGGGAGCGATTTTGTCACTTGTTAATTAACTGAAAGGGCTTTTGGCGGTCCAAAAGCTCTTAGTGGGGAGGATTGATCCAGGTGGATCCCTAAAAAGTACTAGCGGAATGGTAAAAAGTCTCAAAACTCAAAGTCATAGAATCTAGATAAACTTAGCATAAGATCGAAGTGCTCGTCATCCTGATTCCAATGATGTGAATGAAACTTGAATCTGAGCTCATATGAAGAATTTAGACCAAGTCAAAGTTCATGTTTGACTTGGATAAGTGGCAAGAGAAGATGACATGGCAAAACTCTCAGCGAATGGGGAAGCGGCATGTGTTAGGCTACCATTGGCCCCGCAAATCATAGATCACAGAAGGAAGAGGTCACGGCTTAAGAAAATTGGCCCTAAGCAACTTAAGGTTGTGATTTGATAAATAGTGATCACAAATCGTGAGGAGGGAAGAGTTAAAGAATCAACCCCGAAGGAAGTTAGGTTGCGATGCGATATATTTCAATCGCAAAGTCAGGTTGGGATTTGTGATATCACAATTCTATTTCACAAAGGAAAGAAGTCGCATAGAGTATCACCCTGGTCTTGCCGATTGTGATTTGCAATGATTCTTCTGGACCCAATATATTATGTATTGTGGTCTAACAACCCATCAGGTCTGCCTTTATCGTAGGTTTCTTGTTGTAAAGGCACAGGTTTGTCCACTGATAGAAATTATTGATTAAAAACATTGATGGTAAAAGTTGCCAGGATTAATGTGTGGTTAAGACGTTCTAGAGGTTTTTCCATATATGAAAGGTTTGTCACCTGCATGTTATCCCAGGCCCAAGAACCTTGTTGTAGGAACCTTCGCTTGCTTAACTTGTTGGTTGTTCAAGAACTGCCCAGGGATTGAGGAGTTAGCCACCAGCTTATATAAGGGATTGTCCACGTGCACATTAGAAAAAAGAGAGACTGGCATAGTTCAGAAACCATTGAACAATAGTAACCTGACCTGGTAGTACGTTGGAACCTCACCTTGAGCAGTAGGGAGGTTTCGAGAGGGTGTAGAATCTTCAGTTATCCAAATTGGGTGTTCGGATAGGTGATTTTGCATGATATTTTTCCAGGATTCCAATGGTACTGTCTATTTCTGAAGCTGGGCTCTCTATTCTTCATCCATCTTCTAGCTTGGAGGTATAAGGATTGTAAATGAATCTTTCTTGTACTTTAACTTTTTTTTAAGCCACTTAATGAAAGAAGGCCTCCCCACTATTGAGTAGGGCCTGGAGATGTAGTCCAAATTGGATGAACTCCATAATCAAATCCTTGTGTTAAGGTTTCATGCTTATCTTGTTATTTCCATATTATTTTATGTGCTTTTAAGTTCCATGGTTAATAAGATTTGTTTCATGTAATTCTGATGCATCTATAAGTAAAAGACCTTGGATCAGGGGCTCTGATTTTTTGGTGCATGGTCAAGAGGAAGCTAATAGAAATAAGGGCACAAATCATTAACAAAGGGAAAAGGGCCCCAACAGAATGCTAAAGGACTCGGTGCCTTAAGGCTAAGCCTTCGATCACCACACCTAATCCTATGGTGGAAATGTGAAAAGGGGATAAACAAGAAGGAGTCAGGACAAAATCAGAACTCGTTGTTTTCATATGCCTTTTTAAGAATAAAGTGCTGATAAGGGAAAGCTCTAATAGTGTAATACATAGAGGTAAATGGCATATGGTTTGGCAGCTGCAAGATTGAATGTAGAACATAGGAGTTGATCATAGGTGTAATAGCTACTGTAAAAGAATTGTTAGGCTTGTCTCAATAATTGAAAGAAAGCCATCTCTAATATCCCATGCACATATTATAGAAATAAATGAAAAGAAAGGAAGCCATGTGAAAGTACAGTCAAGCTTTATGAGCCATTAGAATGCATGGGGAGTCTCAATGGAATGTGTATGTGGAATAAGATTAAATTCTCAGCATGGAGAATCACACAATGATATTTTGAAGCAAATGAAGCTTGTTCTTATGTTTTAATGCAGTGACATACTTGGTAAAGAGTGATGCAACAGAAGAATGGAGTGTCATGTCAGGAGTACACTCTTGGGCAATGCGAATGGCGACAAAGACTACATTGAGCTCAGTGCATCACAGGAAAAAGAACGTAGAACTTCCATTGAACTAAGTGGGAGTTGAGAAAATGCATTAGAGTATTGAGTTGTGAGTGGAGCGCATAAGGACAAAGAGGCTGAAGCACCTAAGAGTACTTTGTCTGATAGTGCAACAAGACGAGTGAGTGTACTATGTGGAGAATGGTGAGGGTAGTGTTGGAGAGTATTCAGTGAAGAGCCCTTAATAGTGAAGGCAAAGTACAGAGGAAGTTTTTTTGTGAGCAGAATGAGGAGATATGTTGCAAGTGAGCACAAAAAGCAGAGTATAGAAATTAAATCTGCAGACAACCAATTATTGGTATTTTACTTGTATAATTGTATGCCTCTACTTTCAGTTTGAAAATTGTATGAAATAGTGAAACAATGGCAAGGGAAAGTTGGTTCCTTCATACTAAAGAGGTTGGTGCCTCTTGGAAAGTTTGTGCCTACATACTAAACAAGTTGGTGCCTCTTGGCAAGTTGGTGTTTTCTAAAACAAAGGGGGTTAGTGCCTCTTGTGAGTGGGTGTTGTCAAACAAATAGATGTAGTTAAGTGGGTTCTTAATTAACATCATAAAACAAACAAAAAAATTGGTGGTTTTTTCCCTTTGGGTTTCCACGTGAAAAATAATGTGTCAAATGTGTGTTGCTCATGAGATTATTATTTGAATATGTGTGTCTACAATATTATTGGTTCATTGTTTTATGAATGAATGCTCACAAGTTAAAGAACATAAGAAGGGATTGTAATCATAGTAAGAAAAAGAAAAAAGAGTTTCTTAATTATTGATTCACCCCCCCCCCTCCCACCCCCAGCAATTACTTATTCCAACAAAAACATGAAAAGAGTACAACTAGACTTTGAAGTTGGTGACTTAATGATGGCATATCTCAAGAAAGAGATGTTTCCTATGGGAACATACAATAAAATTAAACTTATTAAAATTGGTCCATGTAAGATTTTAAGATACATTTCTTCTAATGCTTACGAGCTAGAACTCCCAAATGATATTGAGATTTCTCCAATTTTCAATGTTTTAGATTTGGATCCCTTCAAGGAGACAGACATTGTTACAGTAGATGAGCTTGTAAGTGATGAAGATCATACCAGTGGATGGAAGAAACAACTTCCTAAAATAATTCAAAAAGATATTGAGAAAGTTATGTACCAAAAGGTAGTTAAAATAACCATAAGTAAAGAATACTTCCATTATTTGATCAAATTTAAGAACCAATGAGCCAAAGATGATATTAGGATGATAGAAACAAAAATATCCAACTGTGATACAA
Organism: Pinus taeda; assembly: GCA_000404065.3. Taxonomy (NCBI): domain Eukaryota; kingdom Viridiplantae; phylum Streptophyta; class Pinopsida; order Pinales; family Pinaceae; genus Pinus; species Pinus taeda. The sequence goes on along the minus strand of APFE030437984.1, from coordinate 566,180 downwards.
GCATTGAAAATTTGATGAATAGTTATTTTATTCCTTGAGAGTTTGATGCAGGAGCATATATTAGCTAGAATTCATTTTAACCTCTCGCGTCAAAACCCCTTTACTAAAGGAAGTTGGTTTCCTTAATTTATTTTATTTTATTTCTATTGGTAACCTAAAAGAATCTATATTATTAAGAGGTTATATGAGTGCCATTTGGCTTTTATGTAAAATGGATAACTTAACTTTTGAGATTTTGTTAGATAATATAGGAAACACATTTAGTCTATTGGGTTTATATGAGAACTATATGAGAAGAGTTTTATTATGTAATTTAGAGAGTTAGAGAGAGTGTGAGAGGGATTCTGAGTTTAAGGACGAAGATTGTGCAATACTATATAATTGTTATCTTCCTTTCCATTCCAGAACTAATACATGATATTTGTTGGTTCTTAGTGTTTTATTACCTTTGTACTGGTGTGGGGAGTCATATTAAAGTAGAAATATTTGTTTTTGTCCTGTCATAGTCTTCATTATTCTAGGTTAAACAAGATTAAAGTCCATAGTGATAAGTCTTGTTAATAGAGAAATTTGAGATTTGACCTTACTAGCGCTGAAAAAATTATAACACAAACTTTTTCCATTTTTTGAATTCTTTTAAGTTTCACGTCAGTTAATGTAACATTAATTATTTTTTCATATCCTTTGTCATTTATTTATCTATTGACAATCAAACCTATAAGGGTTTCATTTGTAACCAAACCGTTATTGCTCCAATATGATAACATATCAATCCGATGAAGTATTATGCCAGAGTTTAAATCTTCAATGGTCCTAATATAGTTCTCTACTCGACATATGATACTGGTTATTGACATCTTACCCAATACCCTATTGTCAGGATCTGTTAATTTTTGGTGTATTGTGTCACTCAACAACCCCCCATTATTGTAGAAAAGTAACTTAGCCAAATAATGGGGAACCTTTTAAAATTTTAGAATAGAACCTTTAAATCAAATAAAAAAAATAAAGTCTAAAAAATAGGTCATCCAAAACCTAGGCCTTAATCCAAAAATAACTAAAAAGGACTTAATTGAGATTGATCCCATGTATTTCGCTTATCGCTCATCGCAAATGACTTAACGTACCAATAAAACCAATGTGCGATGAAAAAACACCCCAACCTGACTAACCATAATTAAAGTTATAATAAAAGCTTAATGAAGAAAAAGGGGCCCCCACAAATATAATGAATATTTTAGAGCCCAAAATAAATCCACGTCATCATTAAGCGAAATATTGAGATGAATTGGTTGATCTCGGTATGATTATTAATAAAAACCCTGATAAACCCTTTTTTGTGATATCACACTAACTGTATCATGAATATTGCATCACATCACATCACAAGATGTTAAGTGGTTTTTCCTCAAGAAACATTGATTGCGATAAATCACGCAATAAATTTCCTGCCATATCTCTTAGAGAACATCACCAATCACATGTTGCAAGTGTTCACTTCGCAACGCCATCGATGATCATATAAAAGAACTTGCAATGCGATATAATCCAACGGGATGCTGACCTATCCTAAAAACATGTGAAACCCACATTTCTTCATTTATTATCAGTTATAATGGTATTATTGGACCTCGATTGTGTGAATGATTCAGTTGATTTCATTGAGAATTTTGATATTTTTATGTTAAATGCCTATTTTCATGCTTGTATACCATTATTTCCATAAGTCTTGAACATTAATTGTTTCCCCCTGTTCTTATCATATCTCCTCTATAATAGGCTAGTCCCGAGAAACAAAGCTCCAGTGAGATGTCAAGGGAAACAAATAAGAATAGGAAGAATGTGGCTCTACCAACTTTAGCTTCATCCACTACAGAAGTAACTAAGATTCTTCCCCTGATTTCTTATACTAAATGTACTACAAACGCGGGAATTTCTTCTTGGGGGCTGATTTACAAACTCTTCGAGGAAGAGGAGCCCGGAGTAGTGGTAGGGAAAGATATGGCAGACGATATAACATCTACATCTAAAACCACTTGGTCAAACGTTGCCGATTCTCACCTCCATCACATAGTTGCTCAGATAAATCTTATGACGTATACAGGCTTAGTGAAATGGGTGATTGACGAAGTCAATATTGCATATAGAACTTCCATAACTTTGAGGACTCATACCAAAATTGGTTCATTCAGACTTAAGGACCTCAGGAAAATGTATCACATGTCAGAACCCTAGAAAATATATAATTCTCAGTTCATTTATAAGTTCATGAAGGAGCATCCAATTCAATCGGAGTCGATAAGGCAATGGAGGCGCAAGCCTAGCAAGCACAAACATGAAGAAAAGGGTGTGTATTGCCTTGTCTCTCTTGTTAGTCCTTATTGTCATATCGTGGCTATGATGTGTAGGTTGTTTGGGAAACCAAACACACATAAATCCACTATAGAGTGGGCTCTTTTAATAGAAGTTGCTTTAGAAGCCTATATCATGGATTGGGCAACTATTTTGTCAAACAATTTGGCTACATAAATTTTGGCTTACAGGAATAAATACAACATGTCTACCAGGGAGATTTCTTCCTTTTTTATGAACACATATATCATGGATGCATTATGCTTCACATTCGACTTTCCATCCATGGGATGGAAATGGACAATAGAGGATCCTACCCCTATTCACATATACCATAATATTATTTTGGAAACCAACTATTAGCCCCACTTTTACAAGAATTGCCATGGGGTAATGCTTCCAATATATCGTCATTTTTAATGAAAGACCCCCCATATATTCTATAGAATATTTAGATGACCTCACGGCCATGGGAAAATGGTTTGGGGAGGAATTTTTCACCTATGTCAGGATCTATGGGAACTTAGTTGCCCCGCATGTGCTCTCTCTCTATCTTCCAGATAAACTCTTGGCTAGGGAGGTTGCGTACCAAACCGTGGGAAATGGGTTAACCAAATCTCTTAAGGGAGAAAAGAAATTTTTTTGGCCCCATTTTCCTATCCACTGCGGAGTTTTCACACTGGACAATTTCAAGCATGTGACCCTTGAGATTGAAAATTTCTATGCACAAAGTTTTCTACTATCCCACCTAGACAATATGACACTGACAAAAAGGCTCAGAATGTTACTACACAGGTCAAGGTGAGACAATTTCAACATGAGCCAGATATTTTTGATGATATTTTTGAAACATTTGTTGATTATCAACAAGTTGAGGCATTAACCAAAGCTCACCTTAGCCCAACAGAACCGGAAAAGTTCAGACAGCATAGAAATAACAGATTGGATAAGATCCCCCTCAACATGGTCAACGTTTCGTAACCAGTCTTCGATCAAGAATAGATTACAACCCAAGTTCTAAATGAAATGGAGGTTGAGAAGGGAAATGCCCAAAGCGCTTCATCAACACAACAGGCCAAGGAATTATTGCCAACCAGCGAGTTAGACAAAGATTGGGAACAATTTGGTAAATTTGTGAATAAGACCTCTTCAGAGACACAGGCCATTGATCCTATTGAGAATTTCAAGACTCCTGAAGTTACTAAGAATACTCTGCTTACCTTTGAATTTTCTGACAATACAGTTAGTACCGATGACTTAGAACCCATCCTAGCACATCCTACATCAGAAGTCATCCTTAAAATTGAAGAGATGCCTCCACTAGATGTATTTTATAGCCCTAAGCATAAAGCAATCATGACAAAGAAAAGAAAGTGGAGAAAAAAAGAACAATCTCTGGCCTTCATTCCTGTAGATATACCTTTAGATGTATTGTGGAATGATTCTCAAATCAATCCAGTCAATGACCTTACAAGGATGTCACAGTTCACGGGGGAGTATGCGACTTAAACTATCGATAAGGCATCAGAAGTGTAACTTCTCTTGAGGGAGAAGGATGATAAAATAATTCAATTGGAACAAGCCTTTATCAAGTGCTAAACAAAGTATTGGTGAAGAATGGTAGGTACATATAACACAACTGCAGAAGAGCTTTGATGAAATGAAGCTTCAACATGAAGAAGACATCAAAGGCAAGGATGAACAACTTCAACAGCTTTAGTTAAGGATTGATCAACTCAAAGATAATCCTAAGCTTGAAGAATTCAAGAAGGAATAAACAAAACTTAACACTCTCCTGGCTCAATAACAGGTTGCATTTTGTTGAAAGATAACAATAGTCAATGATCTATGTAAAACAAGTGATTCATTGATGAATCAGTTGTTTTATATGAGGACATACTTTGACAACATATAAGAGAAGATCTTTCACTATATCACCTGGCAAGAAAGCACTAAAGGCAGAGCAGCTAATCCTCCAAGGATTCAGGATACACAAAAGGAAATCCTTTTTTGGGATTGGGGCACGAGAATGAAGCAGGCAGAGGTAGCCATTTTCAGTGCAAGTGGCGTCACAAATAATATCATGGAGACCATTCGCGAAAACATTTTCAATGCCAGCTTGATTCATGAATTCCCCATAGATACGTTGTCGGATGTCAAGATACTCATGAAGCATTGGCAGGATTGGTCCAAGATAAAGGCAGATAACATAAACAAGTTATCTAAGTCAAACTTTGAACACTATTGGCAACACTAGGTTAAAACACACAGTCAATGGCTTATGTTACGATTTTGGACAAACAATACTGTTAACATGCTACCAACTCTCTTCAATGTGATTTATGTGTGCCAGATGCGACTCAACCCAGCTCATCATCCATAATTAAAGACCATAATGGATATTTATGAAATCGGGTAGAAAATGAAAGCACACCAAGCTTCTTATTATGGATGATTGGTTCCAACAAACTCTATTTTTGTCTCTTACTTTTATATTAAGGGAAGTTGTTTGAACCTCCTCAAAATTTTAAGTATTCGTTATTTTTGTAATTTATATTTTTATAAATACCAAGGCTATTTTCTTTCCATGAGTAGAGAATTAATATATCAGGTACTATTATCATTGTTTTATCATTGTGTTTATATTTGATGACAAACACATACTTTCTTTACTATTTTTGTTGTGTATGGTCTTATATATTATTGAATACTTATTCACTATTGAAGATTATGAAGTTGATATTCTTGAATGCATTGTAGAAACAACGAAATATTATATGCAATATGTTTTAAAATAATTAATTTGATTAACTATTTAATCAAAATAATTATCTTTCTTGTATTCATTTCTTGAAATTCTATATGATATATATTGTTTAGCACATTGAATAATCTTTAAATTGCAGGATAAGGATGAGTTTAATCCCGGGAAATAAATGGTTAGATGTGTGTGTGTGTGTGTGTGTGTGCATTTGTATTACTTTCATATCCATCCACCACATCCATTTTACTCACAATTATACTCCAAATCCCATCATATACACTTAAAGGGAAACTTGTCCCTTGATCCCTAATTGGAGCCACTATTCCAAACAGATACGGAAAAATTTTCAAGTTCCCGATCGGGTGGTTACCCCTGATGTTGAGGCAACGACATTTCAGGCCTTCAACATTTTTGGCGCTAGAATGAGGGCCCTAACTGTGAATGGTAAAAAGATTTGGTCCTACATCAAAAGGCCATTTGAAGAGTCACTTCCCCCCAAGATCTCCACCAACTTATAGAGCTCATTACAAATCACCCACTTCTAGTCTGGAAGTTGTGAAAACAACCACAAAGTCTCCTAGTGCACTACCTAAGTCATCCGATCGACCTCCTTCTCAGGAGACACCTGAAGTTCAAACTTTAATTCAGAAATTATAAGGAATTTCTATTTTTGAAGAGAAGCCACAAAAATCTGACTTAAAGAAAGTAGTTTTTCCTCATATTTCCAATATGCTCGCATTTTGACTCATTCCCAAAGTGAGACACTTGTGGTTACTCCATTTGAGTTTCCTCTTCCTTCTCACCAAAGAAAGATGAAAAAATATGAAGCTCAATCATTCAATAGCGAGATTTTATCAACAACTCCACCTCAAACACCTTCATTTCAAACTTCATCATCATTTTTCTCTCACTTACATAATCTTCCCTTTCATTCTCTGTCGTCGCAATAAACTTGTGTTGATTCAACCATCACTAGCTTAGGAGCTACTTCTTCTTCCACATAGTCAACTTCTTCTACTATTATAACACCTTCTTTTCAAGTTCCCATAATGGCAGGTAGGCAACAAAACCCACCAGCAGCTAGACCATGGACTAGTCATGGAACTGTCCAGATGGCGGAACCTCTCCATCCTTTACCAAAACATCCTGAAATATGGTTGCCAAAGTTCAATCTTGATGATGGACTTCTTGCTTAAGAACATATCCATAATTTTATGTTGGCCATTAATCTCAATGGAGTAGTAGAAGAAGACTATGTAGTGAGACTATTTCCATATACCCTTGAAGTATTAGCAGGTTCATGGTATTTCTTGTTACCACCAGTATCTATCACTAGTTGGGATATATATTTTAAGAACAAATTTTGACTAATTTTGGTGATGATCGCACAAGTGCTACTCTAATCAATGACCTATGCAATCTTAAAGCCAACCCCAATGAGAAAATCAAATATTTCAATTCTAGGTTTGATAAATTGTTAAATAAAATTCTAGACACCTCTAACCCTGGTGTTGATGTTCAAATTGAATGGTATATTTTTTCTCTTCCTTTTCATATCACAATTTTTGTAGATAGGGTTAATAGAGCCACTTTAGTTAGTCAATAGTTTTATAAAAAAGGATTCTTACCTTAGAAAATAAAACTTCTCAAGAAGAAAGAATAACTAAGAAAGTTACCTTCAAAGAAGAACCAAAGAAGAAAACTCCTAAAGTCCTTTTGATCTTGAAGGATTACAAAAGGTTCTTAAATCTATGTCAAATGACATGGTAGATATCAAAAAATAGGTAGTTGAGTCTTCTAAAAAACCTTTCCGATCTTTTAGGAGAACCTACACATGAAACCCTTAGCCTCCTATTTTCATATCAAAAACTAAACCTAATCAAGAGGAGGAAGAGGAAGAAATAGCATTATCTGTCGATGAATCCCAAGAAGAAGAAATAGTCAAACTTCAAAGATTATGGGATTTTATTCTTCCAGATTCAAATGGTAAAAATTAATGTGAGGCTTTGCCAGTTAGTACATAGAGGAAGGGCTCTATAGATTCATCGTAGACAACCCAAAAATAGAAACCTTCTACACCTAATACTAAATACAAAGCTCCACCCAAAAAATCTCCCATTACATCGTTCGTCTCAATCCCATCTTCTTCAAATTCTCCATCCACATCTAAAACTCTGGTTGTTTATAATACCATAGAGTATAATATAATAGAGGATATGAAGAAGGTCAAGGCTAATATTTCCTTCTATGAAGTAGCTAAACTAAAGCAGCAACAAAAATATTTACTTAAAGAATTGAACACGGTCTCTGCATCCCCTTTGCCAATTATTGTTACTTCTAAATCTTCTAAAGGAATAGGAAAACCTCCCTTTGATCCTTCAAATAAGATTGATCCCACCAATGCCATCCTTATTGGAGAGAGGTCAAATTCTCACACCCCTCCATTTCTACTAACCTTTGAAATCTTCAATAAAAATGTGCATAATTGTTTAGTAGATTCAGGAGTATATTCAAATGTACTACCTTATTAAGTTTTTCTTAAATTGAACATTTCACCCTAGAAGTCTATTTTACATATCGTCCAACTCGATAGAACCAAATTTAAAGTATTAGGGGAAATCAATTTAGTTCTTATTAGACTTTCTTTTGATGCTAAAGTTTGTCAAATCATCGATGCACTTGTCATTGATATCCCCGACTTTTACGGTTTAATTCTAAGTAGAGATTGGTCAGAGAAGTTGCACGGTCATTTCGCCACCGACTAGTCTTGCTTCCTTATAATGGAAAGCCTAATCAAATTCACATTGACCAAGAAACGCACATGAAATATTCAATAATGGACTTAGATGAATAAAATGAACCCATGGTTTTCACTAATAATATTCTTGGGAACTGCTATTTAGATGCATTCTTGGGTAATTTTAATGCACAATAATCACCTTTTTAAGTCGATTTTGTAACTTCTAAAGTTGAAAATTTTTCACGGACTGACTCATATAGATGTGTAAATATTTTAGATAAACTAGTAGCTAAATATTTATTTTGGACTTTATATTTTGATGGTTCTTGATCTAATGATGGTGCGGGAGTAGGATGAATTTTAATAAATCTTGAAGGAGAGAAGACAATGATAGCATGAAGGTTAGAGTTCAAATGCGCTAATAATATCGCTGAATATGAAGCTCTAGTTCAGGTTCTGTATAAAGAAATAAGCCTTAATGTCAAATATCTTCAAGTGTTTGGATATTCTGAAATTATAATTAAACAGGTGAGAAACATTATCCATTGTGTCTCAAGCCACTTGAAACAATACCAATTTCTCATTCAAACTATTACTTATCATTTTCTTGTGTTTAATATCTCTCCTATCTCGAGATTCAAAATGCTAGTGTTGATCTGCTAGCTAATGTCGTGTCCAGACTAATCCCATTGGAGGACTATAGTCCAAATAGAATTTCCATTGAATTGATTTTTTGCCTCTCAATTCCTGACAAGCTTACTAATTAGCATGTGTTCAATGATGATGAATATATTGTAAGTTTCTTAAAATAAGAAGGGTCATATACTGATCAAATAATCGATGAAGATGAGCAAGACAAACAGATGAAACAATTTGAAGAGAATTCCTTTCCAAAGTCTGTATTCAAGCTCGAAGATTTATATGACTTTAAGGATAGATTTAAGAAGGTCACTAAATACAAATTTCAAAGTTCAATTTTGAAGTTTGAATTAATTAACCTTAGATCTAATCTGAAACCTCAAAACGTTAATTTAGGCCTAGGAATTTCATCATACGAAACACTGACCTTTATTCATCTATTAAATAAATACAAAAAGGTTTTCTCTTGGAATTATGATGATTTAAAAACTTATGACTCCTCTATCATCCAGCATACTATCCCAATAGTACCTCATGATAAGCCTATTCAACAAAAGCTAAGGAAAATTCATCCCAACCTTGAAAATCAAATCAAAAGCGAACTAAACAAACCCCTTAAGGCTAAAATTATTTTCCAGTTAGGCACTCTACATGGGTTTCAAACCTCTTACTTGTTAGGAAAAACAATGGTGATATTCACATTTGCATCGATTTTAGAAATCTAAATTAGGCCTGTAAGAAAGACAATTTTCCTCTTCCACCCATGGAACAAATTTTGCAGTCAGTAGCTGGTTTTGAACTAATGAACTTCCTAGATGGATCCTCATGTTACAACCAAATCCTTGTACATCCACATGACAAGTTGAAAACTGCTTTCAGGACTAAATGGGGAACTTATGCATTTCAAAAAATGCCTTTTGGATTAATAAATGTGGGAGCAACCTTCCAACGAGCCATGGACATCGCCTTTAGAGGTATGATTAAAAAAACTATGGTTGTTTACTTGAATGACATCAATATATACTCCAAGAAAAGGAATAACTATTACTCTAATTTAAAACAAATTCTTGAAAGGTGTCTTAAATATGAGATTTCATTAAACCCTAAAAAGTCATACTTTGCGCCTAATAAAGGGAGAGTCTTAGGGTTTATTATATCCAAGGAAGGGATTTGTATAGATCCTGATAGGATAAAGGCAATTTATGAAATGCCTTTGCCTCATAATAAGAATTCAATGCAAACTTTCATTGGACAGGTTAATTTTGTGAAAAGATTTGTTCCGGATTTTTCCCAACTGCTTTGCCTTTGCAAGTTATGATCAAGAAAAAATCATTTTTTAAATGGGGACATAATGAATGAGAATCATTTGAAATAATCAAAAAAGCCATTATTGATGTCCCTCTTTAATTAATCCCAATTATTTTGATCAATTTATTTTGTATATGTTTGTTTCTGAGACATCCTATGTTGCAGTTCTAACACAAGTCAATGATCAAAAGATAGAAGCACCAATCTTCTTTTTTAGCTCAAACCTACAAGGTGTAGAACTCAATTATTCAAAAGTGGAGAAACAAGATTTCGTTGTCTTTAAGTCCATTAAACATTTTAGGGCTTTTCTCCTTAAAAATCACACAAGTAATTGTCCCATTCTTAGTAGTAAGACAATTGCTTGTTCAAAAATAATTGGGTGAAAAGAGAGTAAATTGGGTAACTGCTCTGCAAGAATGTGATATAGAAGTAAAACCTTCTAAAATTATAAGAGGTCAAGGTTTTTGCAGACTACTAACTGGAGCCTCCAACATATCAGCTAATGAAGATTCAGGTAACATTGTTCAGATATCTGAGGTATGCCTTACTAACTCTGAATCTCAATATGTTGATCTCATTTTTTACCTAAAGAATGGATATGCTCCACCCGAACTCAATTATAAGAGAAAAATGGATCTAAGGCTTAAATCTAATCAATATGAGCTCATTGATGATGTGTTATTTCACAAAAATTATCATTCTATTTTGTTAAGATGCTTAGAAAAATCTGAGGCACAAAGGGTTTTGCAGGAATTACACGATGGACCAGGTAATGGACACTTTGGAGGAGATACCACTGCCCATAAAATCCTACATGATGGATATTACTGGACAACTCTTTTTAAGGATACACATGCCTATGTCAAAAAGTGCAAAATCTCCCAAACTATTGCACGAAGACAAAGAAAACTAGCCTTACCTCTACAACCAGTGAACATTGAACAACCTTTTGAACAATGGGGATTGGATATAATTGGTGAGATTGTTCCTCACTCTTCTAATCAACACAAGTTTATCCTCACTGCTACATATTATTTCACAAAATGGGTTGAATCAATACCACTTAAAGTAGTGAATTCTGATAATATTATTAAATTCATTGATCAATACATTATCACCAAGTTTGGCCTACCCAATGCACACATTTTTTATAATGCATCTTACTTTTTAGGAAACAGTATGTCTCATTTTGCTTAAAAAAAAGGATTTAAACTGAAATACTCTACAAATTATTATCCTCAATGAAATGGTCTAGCAGAATCAACTAATAAAAACCTCATTGGGATAATTAAATGAATTGTTGATCAAAGTCAAAATAATTGGCATAAATCTTTGATTTTCATTCTTTGGGCTGATAGGATAACCATAAAAACCTTTATCGGTACTTCTCCTTTTAATCTAGTATACGCGAAGGAGGCAATTCTCCCCCCTAATCTAGTTCTTCCCTCATCATCACTAGTACAATTTATCAAAGAAAAACCTACTTCTTCTTTACAATTGAGAATATCACAAATCCTTAAATTAGAAGAAGAAAGAGAGAAGGCCAAACAAAAACACGCTCATTATCAACAGCTAGTAAATCCTTTGATACAAGCTCAGTAGATAAGAAAAACTTTCAAATCAGAGACTTAGTATTGAAGTAGGACAAAGCACACGAAGAGAAAGGAAAACATTTTAAATTTCAAAAACAATGGCTTGGACCATTTCAAATTATCGAGCAATTAGGTCCATCAACTTTTATTTTACAAGATTTACAAGGAAATAGGGATGCTCTTCCTGTTAATGGGCTAATTAACAAAAACAAATTCTTAAAGGAACATCAATTCTAATATAAAGTATGTAAATATTCATTTAGGAATTCTAGTGCTTGTAGGATAAATAAAGTTAAGTAACATACATATGGATTTTCATTTATTATCTCTAACCATTCTATGATTTTTGACTTCTCAAGGTGTTGGGAACAGGTTCCCCCAAGAGCAGTTTTGGGGCTAAAAGCCCATGTTTTCGGATAATTTTGTAATAAAGTTGTAAAAGTCTCTACATTTTGTGGTCACGAAGCGTGAATATGTCAAGAGTCATAAAGGCTTTTCCACCCTTAATTTGTAAAGCGTCAAGTCAGTTGTAAAGATATACCCATGTTCCGCGGACCATGGGATTGTATAAAAAGGAGCTAAGTAAGTAAGCTCTAAGTAGGGAGTAGTGAAGAGAGAAGAATTGGAGTTTTGGTAGAGAAGTCGAAGGTTTTCAAGTCTTAGCATAGGTAGAGACTCTGCAGCTGAGTGCGCAGAGGCCTAGGGTGGAAGTCCGCAGCTGAGTGCATAGACCCCTATAGTTGTGTGTGCAAGATGGATAGAGTCTGTATTAAACTGGAAGATATCAATAAAGAGAAGTATTCTGCAATTACTATGTATTTAGTTCTTGTTAATGCATCTGATTATATTGAGTTTTGGGTTTAATTTATAATTTTTATTTGATGCACGAATATATGTGATTGTATCGGTTAATTGAACACAAGTAAGGATACCAGTTTACGCAGCGCTAACTATGATTGAGTAATAAAATAAGTAAAACACTTGAGATAACTTGGGAACCTATACAATACATTGTCAGAGCTGTGTGAAAGTACCTGGACCATGGGTTAAGGCTGGGTGAAGGTCAATCATACACCTTCGCGGAGGTATTGAAGGACAGAATAAAGGGTAGATTGAAAAATCCCTAAGGCTTAGTGACCTGCATGAAAGTAGGGGTAAAGGGAATAAACCAACATCACGACCATCTCAGGGTGCAGAAACTTGGTTCCAGCATCCCCCCATACTGCTTCGAGTGAGACTTCGGTCCGTGCTCTATGGGCTGATGCAAAAAGGGCCAATAATGTAGGGATTTGTTTGGCTAACTAACGTTGAACCTGGATCAGGCCCCACAAAGCAAACAAATGGTTCCGTTGTTGGGACCAGAATCTTCATGAGAGATGTGTGATGTCGTATCACTGTAATCGAACTAAGAAAGAGGTTAAAGACTGGTTGGATAGGAAGATCCATGAACTTGCGGCACAGGAGAATAGAAACCCACAATTGACAAAGGAACAGTGGCTGGAGAGGTACCTATATATAGAAATCCATGAGATTTTATTTTGTTCCTTTCTAGTTGAGTTATATGAATGGATTGCGAAGCTAGTAGATAGCCAAGGAAGGTGGAGGCTTGATGAACTTATTATCTAGACCCTAGAGTTGGTACAGAGACTGGAAGCTTCTAAGGATAAGATCACCCACGTTGTTGATCACTGGCCCAATCGTATCACATGGGGATTTGTGACTTAATTCACGGTCGATACCTCAGTCAGTTACAGTGACGCAGAGCAACGCTTTTTCAAAGGTCCACGAGATAAGTACTTGAAGTCCTTAAATACTTGGATTAAGATGTTATTGTGCGAAAAAATGTGTTATACAGCTACCTTGATGTTCGGAGCTTCGTGAAGTGGAAAGACTTATAGGAACAAAGGAAGAAAGGGTCCTAAATACAGCCCACTGATTTTTGCTCCATGGAGTGACAAAGAGGGAGTAGCGCAGGTTTCTCCATGAAGTGCAGTTCAGTTAATAAAATCAGGGTTCCCATGACTACCACCTCCACCCACACCATCTCCACCTTCACCACCATCGCCCCCCACAACTTCGCCCACGTCACCACCACCTCCACCGCAATTCAACATGGAAAATTCAATGAAGTTGTCGTTGTTTAAGGGCTTGGGAAATGAGGAACCAGACCAGTTCTGGTTCATCGTAAAATTTGTATGGGAAGCTCAGGGTGTCAGAGATGATCACATGAAGAAGGAAAAGTTTGCAGGATCGCACGCTAACTTGGTACATCAAGTACTCTAATGATAACCCAAATGCTGGGTTGGCAGAGATCTAGACCATGCTGAATAAAGACTTCAGTAGGCCTAAATCTAAGGCACAGACGATTGTGAGGTTTAAGGAAATCACGATGAAACCAAATGAGACACCTTGGGAATTGGATCAAAGATTGAAGTGTAAAATCTGCAAATCTAATATGAACTTAACAGATGGAAAGCACCGCAAATGGCTCGTGGCTTCACTCCTGCCTCACCTAAGGTTTGCACTATCACAACAGAAGATTAAGACTCACACAGAGGCCTTGGAGATTGCCATAAGATAACATGAAACATCGATGCAAGATCTGAATCTGGGGATTTATCAGATCCATGCACAGTTCCAAAACCTTTGCCTCACAATGCAAAGTTTGAAGCAAGATAGAATAGTTCAACTGAAGGCGCATGAAGAAATATGGTGCCTGGAATGCAAAGGTTAGAGGAATGACAAAGACCACTACTCAGTCTTTTCGAATTACATTACAAGAGGAGGATTGATGCCTTTGAGGCTAGAAGCCCAAGCAAAACTGAGCACAGGGCCTGCGTTGTGGTGCACTATATGTCAAGTAGCAGGGAAACATACAATTGATAATTTTCATTTGCTGCAGAAGTTTGTACAAACACCACAACAACTGTTCTACAACTTCTATAGATCGGTAGGGCATGATGAGCACAATTTCTGAAGTTATGAATTGATGATGGACATAACACTCACCTATAGAGTTCAGGTAGAAATGCGGCCCCCTCACTAGAGTGTTGGGATGGTGCGAACAGGCTTTCAAGGGCATGGACGAGGCTAAGGTGGAGGAGGACTTGGTAGAGGTCAGGGACATCTGATCTGTTACAATTGTGGAGGACCAGGATACTATGCCCATGAATGCACTAACCCAACGCGTCCATCGTGTAAATATTGTACCTTATTTGATCATGAGATGGAGTACTATCCTACACTGATAGTAAGGATACGCAACAAAGGGGTGATACCACCACAGTCGACTCAAAACCTACAGATGATGAGGCCTGAGCCTCACGAGGAGGATCCAAATGTGAATATAGTGCTCCAAAATGGGATTGCAATGGGCGATGATAAGGGGAAACAACCTGAAGATAACGCATGGGTTTGCAAAGCTCTAGCAAAGGAGGTTGAATTTGATTTAGAGCACGCACGCAAAATGTTCATGGAAGCAAAGAAGAGCTTCACTAAGGCCTCTACCTTAGGGAGCCAGGATAAGCCTGATCAGGAAATGGACCCTCCTATGCTTACAACCTTTCTAGAGACCTACATGAAGTTGTTGCATGATATCAAGATTATGAAGGGGTTACAAAAACTTATAAATAGATGTGTTGGAAACGCTCCAGGTGAACCATGCATGGTACAGAAGATTGGTAAGAATAAAGCAAGGATAGGGGGTGAGATGAGACTCACTGCCTAGATAGGAGAATATGAAATGGATCATGCTATTTTGGATTTGGGGTTAGATGCGAACCTTTTGCCAAAACAGAGTTGGGAGCGGATGGGGAGACCCACACTGCAATGGTATCTGATTAAGTTAAGGATGCAAAATCAGCAGAGGGTCATCCCCATGAGACAACTACAAGGAGTAACTGTAGATATTGAAGGCGTGAGAACATTGGCTAACTTTGAAGTGATAGAAATTGTGGATGACAACAACCCCTACCCTGCGCTCCTTGGCATTGATTGGGCTATTGACATGAACAGGGTAATCAACCTAAAGAAGTGAAAGATGATATTGGAAAAGAAATCACTTCGTGTAATAGTAACCCTAGATCCTGTTGAAGGATAGCACTATATAGAACCCGTCCATGATTACAAAAGCGATGACGATTTGGACTACATATATAAGATAACATTACGAGACCAAGATTGGGTGATTTTGACGGCGAATGGATGAATTACATGGGATCATGAGAGTTCCTGCGCCTCAGACTCGGATGAAGAATTAGAGCGCTGGTAGAATCGGATACATGAAGTTACTGCATTGAGCTGTAACATGATGACCTGGTCACTGTGTTGTGTGTCATCAGAGGTAAGAAGTCTTCCCACTTACGATGGCTTGAATGATGTGGATGTGTATTTGGATGCATTTGAGAGGGAATTATCAGAGAAGTAGCGCTTCCAGGCTTTGGACTGGGCACTACATGCTATGCCCGCAAGATGGTGGGGTACGCACAAGGGTATCTTTGACAATTGGTGCAAGTGTAGGAGGATGATGCGAACACACTTTGGGACGCTAAAGGTACGAGTGACAGACAAATATGATGGGAAGGATGATCCACACACACACTTGGACAAATGGGCTAAGGCTTATGGAGTGAAGCCCCAACCTGAATGAGTGCACTTGTTCTATCATACCATGGATGTCATCTCAATGAACTGGCACTTGGAGACAGAGCTCCACCATGGTGCAGGCGAATAGGATATTCACTGCAAAGGATTCACCATGGTATACGAGCTCCAGAAGTTTAGACACTATTTGATGGGTAGACATTTTAAGATGTATACGGACCATTCTATGTTGAAATACTTGGTCAATAAGCCTGTGTTGGGGAGGAGAATCTATAGGTGGTTTTTATTGTTCTAGGAATATGATTTTAAGGTTATTATGAAGCCTGGACGACTGAACACAATATCATACCATCTTTTGCACATCAAAACGGGGGAATAGCCCACTAATTTGGAGGAGGGATTGCCTAACGCGCAGTTATTTACAATGCACAGTGCAGATGGTCACTTTGAAGACATCATACACTTCCTAATGACAAAAACTACCCCAGAAGGCTACACCATCTAACAGAAAAAGGAGTTAGTGGTGCACGCGACAGACTTTTCTATCATTTCCGGACATCTATACAAATTGGGGTCTAATGAAGTATTACAACGACATGTATCAGAATTTTAAGGGATCAGTATCCTTGCGAATGCTGATGGGGGTGTCGTGGGAATGAATTACGACAGAAGGGTGACCGCACAGAAGATTTTACGTGTAGGGTTGTGGTGGCCAACCCTCCATCAAGATTCAAAAGCTTACTGCAAGGCATGTGTTGTGTTTCAAAGGACTGGCAAGAAATCACGGAGAGATGAGCTACCTCTGAACCCATAGATGATGTTACAACCTTTTGAGAAATGAACGATAGATTTTGTGGGACCCATTCAACCCCAAGGAAAGAAGACAAGAGCGTGGTACATTATCACTGTGACTAAGTATTTGACTCGAGGGGCAAAGGCACAGCCTATGAAGGATTGCATAGGCATGACCACCATGAAGTTTCTCTTTGAGTATGTATTGACGTGACTTGGGTGTCCAAAGATTTTGATGAGTGATCGTGGTACGCACTTTCTAAACGAGACAATAAGCACGCTGATAGAGGAATTTTAGGTATATCACCAAAAATCATGCCTTATCACCCACAGGATAATGAGACGGTGGAAGCATTCAACATGATGCTAGAGAACGCACTAACCAAGGTTTGCAATGCTCAGCGAAGTGATTGGGACCTATGCATACCCACAGTACTATGGGCCTATCCAATGACATGTAAAAAGTTGACTGGGCAGACACCCTTTAAGCTTGTATATGGTGTTGAAGCAATGATTCCCATGGAATACATTGTGCCTAGTCTGTGCATAGAGGCACTCACGAGTATGATGGATCATGGAACCCTAGAAGCGAGGCTCGCGCAGCTTGCTGAGCTCGAGGAAGAAAAATTTCTGGCTAGATTTCACCAACAGGTCCAAAATCAGCACGAAAAATCCTAACATGATGGGCACATTAAGTTGTGCACCTTTAAGGTAAATGATCTGATTTTGTTATATAACAGCAAGTTTGATAAATTTCCAGGGAAATTTAGAATGCACAGGCTAGGGCCCGATGTCATTAAGGAGATCAACAACAATGGAGAAATTTAGTTGGTTAAATTGAATGGAGATCCCTTCCCAGGAAAGGTGAATGGAAGCCAATTGAAGCCATACACCACTGATCCGAACAGGGGACTATATTAAGGTAGTATCCTTAGCGCTCTAGGCAGCTGAAAGGAGGCGCAGGACTATAAATTACACTGCCCAGGTTGGGGAACTGAGCGATTGGAGGATTGTGTGGAACAAGGAAATGTCACAGGGTTCACAACAGCACAAAGAGAGCTGCACTACCCAAAGAAAAATCATGCAGGCCAACCGAAAAGAGACCAATAAAGTCACTATACATGATTTGACGATAAGAATGCAGCCAAATGGAGTGGGCGATCAACATTTAAGACAAAATTTAAGGGTAAGATCCTTCGAAATCTATCACCAATCCAGCATTAATGAACCAAATGTGGGGGGAACAATTGGATTTGAATTCAAAATGGCCTATACATTATAGGTGGAGGCCCAATGAAAAACAATTGGCATTTTGAACATTGAGTTGGTGAGATCCCAGATTTGCATGATCCATGCATTGCTTAATAGTCTAATGTTTGATCGATTTCCAGAATCCAACTGCAATTTCATTCATGATTTTATCCCATGATCCAAAGCTATAGATGTCGAAGCAGTGACAGTCGAGGGGGTTGTGCTGGAGGTTGCTATGGAGGCAGAAGGAGTTGCTCCAGAAGTATTAGATAAAGTCCCCAAGTCACCATGGATGCCTACACTGAAGCCTACCCCGACCAAGGAGAGTGTGAAGGATAAGAAGGGCAAGAAGGCTGCAATACCGGTGCCTACATTGCTTAGAAGAAACCCACCGAATGACAAGCCCACTGCACAAGAAAAGGGAAAACAATTTACTTGGAGCTGGAGGAGGAGGAAATTGAGGACATCCCAATGGATGATGAGGATCTGAGGATAAAAGTGGAGGTAGTTGAAGTCGAGGGTTCTGAGCATATCACTAAGTTTCCTTAATACATCCCTCCCCGCAAAGGCAAGACTAAAGTGCCAAAGGACATTGACAAAAGCAAGGTGGCCTTGCACACACCTATGTTACCGAATGAGATTCTCTTTGAAGGACCGCAAGGGAATGGGGTTGAATTTGGCAGTGCGTCTTGGCAAGGCGCTCCACCTACTACAGGATGGATTGATCGTGGAGCTAAGGGCCCGTGAACACCGCACTTTGCAGGTAATCATTGAGCAGAAGATTAATAATGAACAAATGGCCCTGCAGCGAGACACCATCCTCACTTCCATGGTGGAACTTACCAACACAAATATGTGGATGATTAAGGTCGTGAGGGAAGCCTGCAGAATGGTCCCCGAATTGGCCATTCCTGAGAATGTGGAGGTAGATGAATAGGTCTACAAGCTTACTATAGGGGTGCACGATGCTTGCACAGAGTTGGCTAAGGTTCAGCTGGCGCTAAACCTACAAATTTCATATTTACAGTTGAAGGCCCAACCTTCAACTCCACTGAAAGTAAAGTAGAAGCATGCAACCACAATCATAGAGGCAATAATGATGGTAGATAGTGGAGCAGCAAACTGCACACAACTTTTTGAATAGTCATTCGATGTCCTGACGAGCCTGTAGGAGGATCCCAATGTACAGCGGCTGGACACAGAGACACAAGAACTGCAGCAGTTCTATGACAAAGTAAAAGGTATAGCATGCACCATCGCTCTCACACATAGACTGGCAAAGTTGCAGGAGGCCAAAACATTGAAAGAATAGGTAGATGCAATGCAAAACAAAGAGGCAGTGCTGAAGACATGCTTGAAGCCTTAGTTGGACGAAGCTTATTCGGTCACGGCCTCCATGGAAGGCAAGCTTGCTAATCTGCAAGCGACTCCACATAAGCTTTAGGCTGACAATTCAAGACCAGTGATAGAGTAGTTGGTTGACAACGTGAAGCAGGCGGCCGCACAGTGCACCGCTGAGGTTGTCGTCATACAGGTCAAGCTGGGAGGTCTTCACACCAGGATCTCCACACCTGCAGAGTAACTCGAGGGTGAGTCACCCTGTTTGTGTTGGGGGCCTGTTGGGAACAGGTTTCCCCAAGAGTAGTTTTGGGGCTAAAAGCCCATGTTTTCGGATAATTTTGTAATAAAGTTGTAAAATTCTCCACATTTTGTGGTCGCAGAGCACGAAGATGTCAAGATTCATAAAGGGTTGTCTACCCTTAATTTGTAAAGTGTCAAATTAGCTGTAAAGATCTACCCATGGTTCGTAGACCATGGGATTGTATAAAAAGGATCTAAGTAAGTAAGCTCTAAGTAGGGAGTAGTGAAGAGAGAAGCATTGGAGTTTTTGGTAGAGAAGTCAAAGGTTTTCAGGTCTTAGCATAGGTAGAGGCTCTACAGCTAAGTGCGTAGAGGCCTAGGGTGGAAGTCCGTAGCTGAGTGCGCGGACCCCTACAGCTATGTGCACAGGGCGGATAGAGTCTATATTAAACTGGAAGATATCAATAAAGAGAAGTATTTTGCAATTATTGTGTATTTAGTTCTTGTTAATGCATATGATTATGTTGCATTTTGGGTTTAATTTATAATGTTTATTTGATGCACGAATATATGTGATTGTATCAGTTAATTGAACGCAAGGATATCAGTTTACACAGGGCTAACTGTGATTGAGTAATAAAATAAGTAAAAACATTTGAGATAACTTGGGAAGCTATACAATACATTGTCATAGCTACGCGAAAGTACCTAGACAATGGGTTAAGGCTGCGCAAAGGTCAATCATACACCTTTGCGGAGGTATTAAAGGACGAAATAAAGGGTAGACTAACAAAGCCCTAAGCCTTAATGACCTGCATGAAAGTAGGGGCAGAGGGTATAAACTGACTTCACGGCCATCTCAGGGTGCGAAAACTTGGTTTCAGCATTCCCCCATACTACTTCGAGTGAGACTTTCGTCCACGCTCTGTGGACTGATGCTAAAAGGGCTAGTAGTGTAGGGATTTGTTTGTCTAACTAACGTTGAACCTGGGTCAGGCCCCACAAAGCCAACAAAAGGCATAAATTTTTGAGGAAATGATTACAAACTTGAAGAAATTAGGTAATTATTATAAAAAATTGAGATCCTTTCCCATTAAATTGAAGCCTCTTTCAACCTAAAACACTTATAAAAGTCTTCAATCTAGTTATCAGTCAAGAAAGGTTTTCTTTGTAAAGTAAAGACTATTTGGAGATTTAGCATCTAAAAAGTTGCAAATATCATCTGATGCTCTTAAAGAGTGAATGAACTTCCCCATCCAATAGTCATATATTTTCAGAGCATAATTCAAAAATATAATAAATTTAAAAGATATCACAAGCTTGCTTATCATCATCATGGGGAAAATATAGATTGACATTATCACTACTAGCCACCAAACCAGGATAATGGCTTATGATTATATAATTATTAGACAAGGAGTCTCATCATGAGCTAGATTATTCAATTCTATTATCACCCATGAGTGGCATTGTCATAATTTGGCTACCATAATAGGTCAATGGCTTTTAAAAGAAAATTGATAAAGAATTAAAAGAACAAAATTTAAAATATTACCTTTGTAAACATCAACTAAAGTGGATGGGATTCTAATTCATTATCGGTTAAAATGTAACCCTGTCGAGCTATGGATGCCTGCTAGCAGCAATGCCTCTACTTGTGATAAGACAGCTTCATCTAAAAAAAGGAAAAGCTTCAATCGCCACCTACTTTATCTTTTTAACTGATTAATGACTGATTCAGATAATAGATATTTTCATCTATAAAAGGTTGTTAGAAAGTTACAATGAAATGAGTTTTGATTTTCAGAGAAATCTTACTTACCTAATATATTTAAAGTTGTTGTTCTTTTCTGATTATTTTCTATTTTTTATTAAGTTTAAATTTCATTATCTTTCTCAGAGATAACTGGTTCTTCCAGTGAATTGCCAATTGTTGTGTCACTCAAAAATCCCCCATTATTGTAGAAAATTAACTTAGCCAAATAATGGGGACCCTTTTAAAATTTTATAATAGAACCTTTAAATCAAATAAATAAAATAAAGTCTAAAAAATAGCTCATCCTAAACCTAGGCCTTAATCCGAAAATAACTAAAAGGGCTTAATTGAGATTGATCCCATGTATTTCGCTTATCGTTCATCACGAATGAATTAACATACCAATAAAACCAACGTGTGATGTGAAAATACCCCAGCCCAACCAACCATAATTAAACTTATTATAAAATTTTAATGAAGAAAAAGGGGCCCCCACACATATAATGAATATTCTAGTGCCCATGATAAAGCCATGTCATCATTAAGCGAAATATTGCAAAAGAAGAATTGGCCAGTCTCGGTATGATTATTAATAAAAACCTTGATAAAGCCTTTTTTGCGATATCGTACATATTACATCACATCGCATTGCAAGATGTTAAGTGGTCTTCCCTCAAGAAACACTAATTGTGATAAGTCATGCAATACGTTTCTTGCCATATCTCTTAGCGAACATCTCCAATCGCATATCACAAATGTTCACTTTGCAAAGCCATTGATCATCATATAAAATAACTTGTGATGTGATATAATCCAATGGGATGCTAACTTGCCCTAAAGACATGTGAAACCCATGTTTCTTCATTTATTATCAGTTATAATGATATTAATGGGCCTTATTTGTGTGAATGATTCAGTTGATTTCATTGATCATTTCGAGATTTTTTTGTTAAATGCTTATTTTCACACTATTATACCATTCTTTCCATAAGTCTTGAACACTAATTGTTGCCCCATGTTCTTATCATATCTCCTCTGTAACAGGGTAGTCCCAAGAAATAAAGCTCAGGTGAGATGTCAAGGGAAACAAAGAAGAATAGGAAGAATGTGGATCAAAGTAATCGAGATGCCTCCCCTGTTTTCTAATACTAAGTGTACTACAGATGTGGGAAGTTCTTCTTGGGAGGTGTTTTACAGACTCTTCAAGGAAGAGGAACCTAGAGTAGTGGTCAAGCAAGCTACGATAGATGATACAACGTCTACATCTAAAACCACTTGGTTAGACATTTCCAATTCTCACCTCCATCGCATAGCTGCTCGGGAAAAGCTCATGCCATATACAGACTTAGTGAAATGGGTGATTGACGAAGTCAATATTGTAGATAGAACTTTCATAACTCTAAAGGCTCTGACCAAAATTGGTTCATTCAGAGCCAAATACCTCAAGAAAATGTATCACCTTTTGGAACCCTAGAAGATATATAATGCTCAATTCATTCAGAAGTTCACAGAGAAGAATCCAATTTAATCGGAGCTGATAAGACAATAGAGGCGTGAGCCTAGAAATCACAAACATGAAGAAAAGGGTATGCATTCCCTTGCCTCTCCTTTTGGTCCTTATTTTCATAACACGTCTATGATGTGTAGGTTGTTTGGGCAACCAAACACACAAAAATTCGTTGTAGAGTGGGTTTCTTTAATAGAAGCTACTTCAGAAGCCTATATCATGGATTGGGAAACTATTTTGTTAGACAATTTGGCTACACATATTTTAGCTTACAGGAGTAAATACAACATGTCTACTAGGGAGATTCCTCCCTTTTTTATGAGCGCATATATCATGGACACGCTATGCTTCACATTCGACTTTCCGCCCATGGGATGGAAATGGGCTATAGAGGATCCTACCTCTATTCACATATACCATAATATTCTTTGGGAAACCAACTATCAACCCCACTTTCACAATATTTTCCATGGGGTAGTGTTGTCAATCTATCAAGTCATTTTTAATGAAAGACTCCCCAAATTTTCTAGGGAAGCTTTAGATGACCTCGCGGTGATGGGAAAATGGCTTGGGTAGGAATTTTTCACATATGTTAGGATCTATGGGAGCTTATATGCCCCACATGTTCTCCCACTCTATGTTCTGGAAAACTCTTGGCTAGGGAGGTCACATATCAAACCATAGGAAATGGGTTAACCAAATTCCTTAAGGAAGCAAAGGAATCTATTTGGCCCCCTTTTCCTATCCACTGCAGAGTTTTCACACTTGAAAATTTCAAGCATGCGACCCTTGAGATTAAAAAAATCCTATGCATGAAGTTTTCTACTATCCCACCTAGACAATATGACCCTAATAAAAAGGCTTAGAATGTTACTGCATAGGTCAAGGTGAGAAAATTTCAACATGAGCCAAATATTTTTGATGATCTTTTCGAAACAGATGTTGATTATCAACAGGTTGAGGCATTAGCCAAAGCTTGCCTTAGCCCAATAGATTTGGAAAAGTTCATACAATATAGAAATAATATATTGGAGAAGATCCCCCTTGACATGCTCAACATTTCATAACCAGTCCTAGATCAAGAACATATTACAACCTAGGTTCTAAAGGAAAAAGAGGTCGAGAAGGGAAATGCCCAAAGCACTTCATCAACACAACATGCCAAGGAATTACTGCCAACTAGCGAGTTAGATAAATTTTGGGAATAATTTGATAAAATTGTGAATAAGACCTCTTCGGAGACACAGACCATTGATCCTACTAAGAATTTCAAGACTCATGAACTTACTAAGAAGACTTCGCTTACCTTTCAATCTTCCGACAAGGAAATCAGTACTGATGACTTGGAAGTCAACCCAACACAACCTACATCAAAATTCATCCTTAAAATTGAAGATATACCTCCACTAGATGTATTTTATAGCCCTAATCATAAAATATTCATGACAAGGAAGAAAAATTGGAGAAGAACAGAACAATCCCAAGCCTTGATTCCTAGAGATGGACCTTTAGATGTCTTGTGGAAGGACTCTCAAATTAATCCAGTCGATGACCTTACAAGGTTGTCACAGTTTGCCTGGACGTATGCAACTGTAACTGTCAACAAGGCATCAGACGTGCAACTACTCTTAAGGGAGAAGGATGATACAATAATTCAGTTGGAACAAGCCTTATCAAGTGTGAAACAAAGTATTGGTGAAGAATGGAAGGTATAGATGACACAATTGTAGAAGAGCTTTGATGAAATGAAGCTTCAACATGAAGCAGACATCAAAGGCAAGGATAAACAACTTTAACAACTTCAACTAAGGATTGCTCAACTCAAAGATAATCCTAAGCTTGAATAATTCAAGAAGGAAGCAACAAAACTTAACACTCTCCTAGCTCAACAACAAGTTGCATTTTGTCAAAAGCTGACAATAGTCAATGATCTATGTAAAACAAGTGATTCACTAATGAATCAATTGTTTGACCTAAGGACATACTTCAATGACATAGAAGAGAAGACCTCCAACTATATCACCTAGCAAGATAGTGCAGAAGGTAGAGTAGCTAATCCTCCAAGGATTCAGGACACACAAAAGAAAATCATTTTTCATGATTAGGACATGAGAATGAAGCAGACATATGCAACTATTTTTAGTGCAAGGGAAGTCGCAAATAATATCATGGAGACCATTCGCGAAAACCTTTTCAACGCCAAATTGATTCATGAATGCCCCATAGATACATTATCGAATGTCAAGATACTCATGAAGCATTGGCAGGATTGGTCCAAGACAAAGGCAGATAACATAAACAAGCTATCTAAGTTAAACTTTGAACACTATTGGCAACACTTAGTTAAACCACACAGCCAATGGCTTATGTTACAATGTTTGACAAACAATATTGTCCACATGCTACCACCTCTCTCCAATGGGATTTATATAGGCCAGATGTGACTCAAGCCAGCTCATCCTCCATAATTAAAGCCCATAATGGATATTTATGAAATCGGGCAGTAAATGAAAGTACAACAGGCTTCTCATTATGGATGATTGGTTCCAACAAACTCTATTTTTGTCTTTTAGTTATATATTGATGGAATTTGTTTGAACCTCCTCAAAATTTTAAGTATTCGCTATTTTTGTAATTTATATTTTGATAAATACGCCTTTCATGTATTTAGAAAGGGGTTCTGAATTGTTGTAAGGAAACTTAAGAGACTCACACTATTGTATCTTTCAAGTAACTTAACAAGGAGGAACCAACATTTTTTTCTTTCCATAAGCAGAGCATCAATCTTACTGGTACTATTATTCTTGTTTTATTGTTGTGTTTATATTTGATGACAGTCACATACTTTCTTTATAATTTTTGTTGTGTATGATCTTATATATTATTGAATACTTATTCGCTATTGAAGAGTATGAAGTTGATATTCCTGAATGCATTGTAGAAACAACAAAATCTTATATGTGATTTTTTTAAAACAATTAATTTGATTAACTATTTAATCAAATTAATTATCTTTATTGTATTCATTCCTTGAAATGCTATATGATCTATATTGTTTAGCACATTAAAGAATCTTTAAATCCCAGGATAAAGATGATTTTAATCCTGAGAAATAAATACTTAGATGTGTGTGTGAATGTGTTACTTTCGATCTCCATCCACCTTATCCCTTTTACTCACAATTATACTCCAAATACCATCATATACACTTAAAGGGAAAATGGTCCCTTATCCCGAGTTGAAGCTATTATTCCAAATGGATACAGAATGACTTTCAAGTTCCCGCCGAGGTGGTTATCCCTAATGTTGAGGGGAGGCAACTGACAATCCAGGGCTTCAACACGGTGACATTAAAGTACTTTGTTAATTTCCATGAATTTTTATCGGACCTACCCCATTGGATCATGTTTGTTTTTTTGTTGAACATTGGTATAAATAGAAAGTTGAGTGATCCGATATCAAATAAGATCTAGTGCCTTTTTTCCAGCACTCCTAGTCACTATTGAATAAACTATCGACGATGATTAAAGGAAATGCCCAACCCTCTGCGTGGCTATTGAATAACCATTTAAATGGGTGTATGTATCTTTTAAATAAATGTTTTTCTTGTGGCAAGCGTGTATGAACCAATGTTTTATTGAATTTAAATTTATTAAAATCTTAATATGGGAGAACGAATTGAATAGGGTGTTGTTGTTATTATTTTTATTTCTAGGTTGAATTTTATTTTTAGAAGTAATTATGTTGAGATGTAATATGGGAGAAAAAATAAAGGAAGGTGAATAATGAAGTGAGGAGTTTTTTTAATGAAAATAACAACTCTGCATTTTTCTATAATATTTTTTAGAAAATTTTTGAAACTTTGAAATTGCTGATAAGATCAAATTGATAGCAAAAGGCACAAGATTTCTTTACCAAAAAATATGCCGAAAGAAAATAATGAATAGAAACACAATCACACAAAGAACACAAATTATTTGGAGAACCCAACTTGGAAAACCCCCTCTTCTTGTATTAAATCAATTGAGCAATTTGATCTAGTACATAGAATTTGCTTCAAGTTTGAAGCTTCCTACAATATTGATCAACTCTCTACTAGACTTTCCCAACACTTAAAATAATTCATGCTAGGAGCTCATATTTCCTAGCGCAATTTTGACCCTAAAAATAGGAATCTCTCTTATTTCCTTGCGCAATTCCTAAGAGAATTGCTCTACTTGCTTCTCAAACTCTACACACAAAAATATGTGTACTATAATAAATACAATTTGTGTCTCTATTCAATCTCAATAGGTGATTCAAATTGCATGACCTACAAGGGCTAAAAATTGTAGTTGTAACTAGTTAAATGAGAGTAAGTTGAGTTAACAGAAAGTCAACTATTCAACTAAACTCAAATCTATCAATATTCTAGAACTAGAGATCATTTAACTGATAGACACTAGAGATAACTCCACTAGTTAGCTAATTTTAGCTATGACCTGGTCCACAACTCATTCAAATCCATCTAACTCAAATTTGAATGAGTTGATGGATTCTAGGGTTATGGTCAACAAAATGTCACCATTCTAGGCCACAATGGCTCTCTGGCTAGGAATATATCTGGATTGACACCATATGCATTTGAATGTTAACTGAAAGTTAACTCAAGCAACTATGAGATTGAATTCGAATTGGCATCTTTGACTAAGGCACAAGTCAAATAAGTAATTCCTTGCTACATTTTCAATAGTTTTTTCTAAGTATATTTAAGATAAAAAGTTAAATAGAAATTATTTTATCTTAATTAAATTTAATTAAAATTTTATATTAATGAAAATTTTGTATATGATTCAAATTTATTTTTTTTTAGTTTAAAAAACAAAACCTATTTTTAAATCCAATTATATTTCTAAATCAATTTATTTAATAAAATTTGATTGAAATTATAAGTCAATGAAAGTTATTATTTTTATTTTATAATGAAATATGAGAAATTCACTATAAATTATATTATACTCCTCTTTATATCTTATAAAAATTAATTAAATTTTGTAATAAGCTAATTTTTTTAATTTCACTATAAAATAATTCATAAGTTTGAATGGTAAACTTTCACTCTATGTTTTTTAAAATAGAAAAATTATATTTAAAATCTTTAAAAAATATTAATTATGATATACTTTAACTAAGTTTTATAATAATATTTATAGGTACAAAATTAATTTAAAAATTTTCTACTACTTCAATTTAATTTATTTATAACCTATAGGATTTAACATTTTATTTACGAAACAACTTCATCTACCTCTATACCGATACTTTTGTGCATAAGATCAATATAAAAGTTGATTCACTTCTCATTTCATTTAACATAGCAAGTAGTAACTTTTCTACTCAATATGTTTTTTTTTTCTCGGTAAAACTAGCTATTCTATTATATTGTATTTACAGGAAAATATTACAAGCAGTAAAACAATACTTCCATGGCCATCAGTGGCACTTTGGGTATCCTGGAATTGACTCAAAAAGCTCCCACGCAGGGGCAGCACCGACAAAACTACCTAAATTCTCCCAGAAACTGACTGAGGCCGAGGCCAATTCTACTTGACTTTCAACATAGCAAGATGGCCCACGCAGGGGCTCCCTTCACTACCCGACTGTAAGTCGCTATAGACTGGACAGACTGATAGTAAACCAACTGGACAGACTGATCGACAGAGACATGACAAAATGGAAAATTGCAAGTGAACAATTATATTGACCTTTATCATAGACCCGAGCTGAGAGAGAAAGGTGAGAGCTGGAACGCGCTTCAGAAGTTCAGATGTCGCCGAGACCTTTGTCACCAGGACCTTCGCTGCCGAGACCTTGGTCGCCAATACCATCGCCGCTGAGACCTTCGTCACCTGGATCTTTTTCCTCCACAATGGTGCACCATCCCAGGCCCTCAGGGATTCCTTCCCACATGGTAGCCCACTTATCCCTTGCTATGTCTTGAGGTCCCTGCTCCTGGGGATGCGAGGGGGCATGCATAATCTCCTTTCCTGAGGTGGCCACCTCAGTTGGTGGTTGCAGAGCTGGGCTTTCCTTGCCAATTCCCTCTGTGGGTGGATCCCCCGTTCCTAGAGGTGTCCCACTGTCATTTCCTTCAGGAGCTGCAGTGAAGAGAACTGAAATGTGAGCATTGATACCTTCATTGCTCTTGGAGCTGCCCAGGGTGAACACCACCGAGCCAAACGCTGGAAGAGCTGGCTCTCCATTGCTTGAGCTGCCCACCTCCGTGAATTGCCCAGTTTGGAGAGGCCGAGCCCTTGCCCGCCTGTAGCAATAACAGCAGCAGCAGTGGTGATGCTCATTCGCTTCTTGAGAGCGTGAGGATGAGCCTCGTCTAGAGCCCCTTCTGCAAGGTTGGCGCTCCCGTAATCTCATCATGAACCCGCTTCCGATTCCCCTGAGAGCCTGCGATGAATATGGAGACCAGCCGCCTGACGGAATTCGCCACCCCTTTGTCCCAATCGCAGCAATCTCTGAGAAGCTGTAGCTTGATGGAGGAAAGTCCTTCTTCGAAGCCCAATTGCCCTTGTTTCCCCCGGAATGCTGCTTGCACCTGAGACCAGAACCAGAATTGGGGCCTCGGAGGGCCAAGAAGGCGGGTCGAAGTGGCAGAATGACTGCTCTCCTCTGCGTCTGCAACTTCGTGGAGTTCCCCCGCGTCTGAATCTCCCCCAATTCACCATTACAATGGACGCGCCTTTGCTCAACCATGCCTTGAATACCCGTCTCATTCCCTCGGTGGGTGCGAGCCTTAACTGTTGTCTGCAGCGCCATCGATTCACAGAGCTCAGCATTGAATGCCCAGGACATGAACTGCGGAGGATTAGCCTTTTGACAGCGAACTCCATCACCTTAACTGCGAGCACGGGGCGGCACATGCAAGACATGTGGCCCGTTCCTATGTGGCACGCCATCACCCGTATCCGGGTTTTTCTACTCAATATGTTAATCTACCTAGAAAGATGTTTTAAAAACTTGATATAAATATAAGCAATTTTTTACATAGTAGTAGTATTCATTTTATCTTAATTACAATAACTTATGTTATCAATTACATTTTGCATAAGAGGTAAGTACTAAGAAGAAACACTACATATTTTCCTTGTTTAATTATTAGTATAGTGTATTACTCTGATTGTAACAAGAAGATAACATAAGCGTTTAAGGATTTGAAGAGATCAATCCACGGTTTCAATTGAGGAAATCGAAAAGAAAAAAATTCTGATCAAATTCATTAGAAAATGTCTCAATAATGAGCAATTTTAGTCAAGAATTCCAATTGAATCAATTTAAGATAGAGCCAAACAACCCCAAGGGTTAACTTAGTTAGTCGAGTTCGCATTGCTAAGCCAGGTTCATCTACCCATTGATCTAAGTGGTATTCTAGTAGACAAAACACTAATGACACAATTTTTTTAGTTTTTTCAGGAAACATAGAGGCTGGGTATGGTGGATTCTTCTTTGGGAGTTGAACTTCTTCTAGTAAGAAATCTCAAATATCCTAGCTCTCTGAGGGAAGGTCAACTTCTAGCAGAGTTCCATGAGGGAATCTATAGAAAAAGGGCTCAAAGAGTCATTTTGGGGGAATTGCGGCATTTGGTTGATGGATTTAAGGGTTATGGTCAGCAAAATGTCACCATTCTAGGCCACAATGGCTCTCTGACTAGGAATATATCTGGATTGACACCATATGACCAAGTCTGGGAAAGGGTGAGCTTGTAGAAAAGAAAATTGAGGCAAAAGGGATTCCCATAAGTTTATTTCATCATTTTGGTCCAAGAAGATTTTCTTGAGCCAATTTTACAGTTCGAACAAGTCGAACTCACAATTGGTCTCTGCAATTTTGTAGTGTTGGTCTTCCAATGGTATATGGTCAAAGTCAATTTCAAGAGGGATCATCAGATTTTGACTAGTTTGCTTTGACTTTCCTTTAGGTGCCATTGTTCAGAATAATGAGGAACAGAAGTGAGGAGTTTGTTATTTACCTAAGAAAATTTGAATGTCTGATGAGGAATTTGGTTTTTGTGACAGGTACATGGTCAAAAATGGTTGACTGGGATCTATAGGGGTGATCGATTAATCGAGCAGATGAGGTGGTAGTTTAAAATTCTATACCTATTTATCTGAAATGGACAAGGAGTAGAAAAGGACCACACTGGACAATTTGGGGGTTTTTATAATCAAATTGGTAATTTCCCGTTATCTCGAGTCCGTTATGGAGTAGATTGGTTGCCAGGTGGTGAACGTTCGAGAGGTAATGGGCATGGTGTAACGAACGGATTGCAACGGAAATTGAGGGGTGTCAATGGGAAATACAAGTGACAGAGGGAAAATAACAGCATATGGGAGTGGGGAGGACACGTGATGGAATAGGAGTGCAGGGAAGTAGGGATGTGGTGAAGGGATGATGTGTTGGGTGCAAATAAACGTTAGCAGGGAGATGGGCAAATTCCGGGTGGGAGGCAGGTGGTAAGCAATTTAGAAGGGGGGGGGGGGGGGGGGGGGGGGGGGTGGGTGTGTGTGAAGTGACGAGCACCCACCACGTATCATGAGGCTTCTTCAATAGGAAATATCACTTTTCGGACCCCCCCCCCCTATTGATAAAGATATAATGGGTAGGGGGTTTGAACTTGATTCCCCGTCGTTGATCTGGGCAGGGTAAATCACAACCAATGGATGATGTGCACCAGATACCATAAACCGACAAAGTAAGTCTTGTCACTTTTCAACCTTATAATAAAATCATAACTTTAGCACTCGAACATAATATTACAATTTTATTAATCACGTTTAAATGACATGATTAACAAAGCTAAACCAATATTAATCTATTGAAAATATAGCTAATGTATCATAAGGGCACACTTAATCTAGTAGGCCCTTTTTATTTTTCTAAGGTTGATTCTAACACTATTCTCATGCATATTTATGCAATTAACCAAGTTTAGACACTTTGGTTAATATTCCTCTAATCTACCTATTTATTTCAACCAAGATTAGGCTTGATGGTTGATTTATTATCTAACCTATATAGCCTTTTTATTTAGCTTAATCATGATTAAACAGTATGATCAAACTGTAAAATTTATTCCTATGTGGCATTTAAACACACTACACACTTTTATTTGAAAAACTTCTAATGTAACTTCAATACATTTTGTTCTTTTTTTTATATGGTGGCATTTAGACTTACTCACCTGCATACATATATTTCTTTTTGGGGTTTTCTTTCTTTTCTTTTTTCCTTTTTATTCTATTTTTTCTTTTTCTCACATACATTTTTTTATACCCTCTTTTCATCATTATATATATATATATATATATAATATAATATATATATATATATAATATATAATATATAATATATATATATATTTATATATAATTATTTAATAGATATATATCACATTTGTAGAATACAATATTATTTACAATTTCATCAACTGAAAGGAAATAGCCAATCATCAATTGAAACTATGAATCATAGGACCCTAACACTCCTTAGGATTTTGGGATTTTTCCTTAGTCTAGCACATGGTAGTGTCTCGATTTCGATTACATAATGGTGTATTTGACTCTCATGAAAATCCATGTGATGCCTTCCCTTGATCTTGGAGTGTAGGTTAAGCTTGTTGGTGCTCTTGCTAGATAAGTTCATGGCTCTTCCCTACAATGGCAAACCCTTATTCAATTCCAGAGAGTCTAGTCGTTTTTACATTGCTTAACAGGTTTTTGGACTCAGTCGAGGCATTGCAGGTTGTTAGGAAGCAACATGATGATGTGGTAGATAAAAAACGATAGTCATCTCAACTCCTCTAGGAAGCCAAGTTCCTCTAGATTCTTAGCAGTCTAGAGATTTCTCTAAATGAATTACATGGGGAAGTCATTTCTCTCAACGATCGAGCCACCGCTCTAGAGGAATCCATGGTTGGCGGCGTTCAACTAGGTTTGGGAGGCATTGGTTCTAGTGTAGATTCTGATAAGAAAAATCCTCTCCGCTCGCAAAGGAATGACAATCCTGGTATTGGTCATTGTTGATGGGAGGGATTAAGGTCGAGCCATTTGGTTTCTTTTTATACTCTACGAAGATATATATTACTCTATAAATTATACCTTCTCATACTTGGAAATTTTTGTCACATTATAAGTAGATATGTCTTTAGCATATGAAAGAAATGTAGCTAGAGAGCTAGCATTAACTTTGTATGGACTGTTGAACACTTCCATTGACAAAGAATAGAAAGATCTTGTAAGGGTTTTAACCCATAATCCAGTTTTTATTAATACAAAACCCTTACTCGTTTCTTTAAAAAAAGAAAAATAATAATAATGATAATGATTATCTCTCAAGAGAAACTTTGGTTTATCTTACCTTAAGAAAATTGATAAGAAGTTAACTAATTTGATTTAATGCTTTATGTATATGTTCAAAAATAAAATAAAATAAAAATAAATTTCACTACTTTTCCTTGGTTTTCATAAATTAAAAAGTTATAAAAATTAATAGCATTACAAGTATTGTGATATAGAGACATAATGTAGGCATAGATAGAGAATTTTAAGAGAAATTTTCATTGTATACCTTCTCGGTGTCACAAAGATTATAATTCTCATTCCCATGATATTTTTGGTCTTGTCCAACACCCTTTATCAGTGTCACAAAGATTATAATTCTCATTCCCGTGATTTTTTTGGCCTTGTCCAACCGAAAAATCATTCCCTAAATAATCTCTTCTTCTTTTCATGGTATGGTTCCATTTATGATAAGGATCCTCAGATGAGCAAGAAGTATCTAAACGATCTCTATATTTCTCGATCTTTTCCCCAAGGAGAAATACACTAGGTAAAAGCGTAAAAGATATCATTTGTTTTCCATACATATTCAGGTGGATAACACACATTGGTACTCCAATGCATTTCTCCTTCTAGGTCAAAATTTATATTTTTGTGAACTTTTTCCTTGAAGGAAGATGTTCTAGCATGAACCTCCGCAATTATTTGTTTTGATTCCACGTATTGATCATTCTTAACCAAAAGCAAACTTTATGGTGGAAAGGTTAAGTTTTGTACTCGATCCTGACCTCAATTTCATTGGGAGACTCATGAGAGTTGCTCTTATTTTAGAGATGTTGATTTTATTCTTTAAGTTATCAAGAATAGAAAGACACTTTTGATTTCTTAGGCTTGAGTTTCATGATTTTTTTACGTCACATTTACTTTTCTATATTATATATTTCATAGTTACACCATATTTTCTTTCTAAATTTAGTTTTGATAGTATGTTTGATGGTATTTGTTAGCTTCACACTCTCATAAAACAATCAATAAGTCCAAAATAATAAATTATTAAACTTGGAATAATTTCTACTTGTCTATTATAGAATGAGATTGTTCCTCAAACTTGGGAGTTTGTTAGGTCTAGTTGGTTGAGAG
This sequence comes from Pinus taeda, assembly GCA_000404065.3. NCBI lineage: Eukaryota > Viridiplantae > Streptophyta > Pinopsida > Pinales > Pinaceae > Pinus > Pinus taeda. The sequence goes on along the minus strand of APFE030437984.1, from coordinate 531,827 downwards.
ATTCTATCCAACTAGTAAGGCTCCTAGATTGGTATGTGGTTGAGATATTTACTCAACCAAAGTGATTGTGTGTCCAAAATACACACACTATCTTGAGACATAATCTTGATGTATTTAAATGTATCATTATCATTATTTGTTAATACATCAGGCTTGAGAAGCCTTTTCCTCCAAGTCTCTTTCTCATATTTGCACTTTTTGTTTTTTTTAAATCCCTTTAATTGGTATCAGAGCGTGGACGAAGGCATTTCTTCAATGCCATGACCATGTGAAGATATGTGTAAACATCTCGGGTTTACATTGAAGAGTGACTATTGTGTGGAGGAGTGTATATCATTGTGGTGAAATTAGACCCGTGCTCTCATTTGCAGCCAAAGTATTGGCAGTGTGAAATAAGGTTTTTGCAATGTGTGGAAGAGCAACGTGTGATATGTTAAGGAGTGGAGCAACACAGAATGGAGAAGCATGGAAAATGTGAGATCTGTGGCATTTGATTATATAGGAGATTCATTCTTTGTGTAAGAGCATCAAAGTATTGAGGTCGTGGAGATGTTTGCAAATATGCCATGAAGTCTTCGAATGCATATACTATTGGATATGTTTTTCCAACTCACTAGAAATTGAAGGATTGCTTGAATCTGGAATGAGGAGCCATACTGAGCGGTTTGTGTGAGAAGATCAGCAGAAGGTTTAGTTGAGAATAATAAATATTATTTTATTATTAATGGAGAAAATGGTTACATTGTTGTAACTTTCTCCCTAGTTTAGGATTAGTTCCTATAGTTATGGGGTTTGGGTACAACTTCCTATTTCCTAGCATTGTATTTAATGATGTAATCTTTTGATTGAAGGGTAATAGAGTGAACGAGAGACATCTCTCAAGTTTTGTGAGTGTAGTCTCCAGGTGCAGGCCACACCTGAGAGCTACATCTCTTTCTTTTCAATTCAGTGCATATTTTATCTTGGTATCAGAGCTCAGATTGAGTGAGCCTGATCTTTGTCACCTGTGAGGCTGAAGTGCCTGTAGAAGCTAGCTTGCCTGGGTGGCGGAATTGCCTGTGTGGCTTGAAGTGCCTGTGTGGCGGAGTGTGTACACGAGAGCTCTGTGCTCGATTGAGCAGGTGGACTGCAGAACACCTGGCTCGGACTCGGAAATTTTTTTTCCTGAGCAGAAAGGCCGATTGGCGTGGATTTTACACTGACAGTCGCGCCAGAAGACCGATTAGCACGATATTTCAGGGATAAATCGCGCTAGAGCGTGGAAATTCAGGGAGGAATCGCGCTAGAGCGCGGATTTTGAGGGAGAAATCACGCTATTGTGCCAAAAAGCCCGATTAGCGCGGATTCTACAGGGAAAAACGCGCCAATTTTTCTACTCTAAGCAATTTTTAATTAGCGCGGATTTTTCGCTCAGGGTAGCGCCAAGGAGATCCCTGAACAGCGTGAACTTCGTTTGGCGGTTTGCAAACGGAGCAGATCGGCGGAGGTGCAGATCAGTCCGAGAGAGACAGATCAGGAAAGTGCCAGAGGAGATCTGCGGGAAACCTCGACTTCGTGTTGGCGATCTGCAAGGAGAGCAGGATCGGCGAAGTGGCAGATCAATCCAGGAGAGGTGGATCGGATCAATTGTGATCAGATCATTGTTTTGGTTGTGTTGGAAACGCCGAAGTTGCTCATTGGAGTGGGAGTGCCAGACATTGCAGATCGGTGACAGAGGTGACAGATCGATCTTACAGGTATTGTTTTTGCTGTTGTTGTTAAGTAGATTCACAATGAGTAACACGATGGAATCTTACCTTAACGAGTCTGGTAAACTCAACGAATCTAACTTCACGAACTGGAAGTTTAAAATCCAGACTCTGCTCGAAGGTGCGAATGCTTGGGCTATAGTGACAGGCGACGAGCAGAAGCCGACAACAACCACACAGAAAAACGAGAGGGAAGACTGGGAAAAACGAGAAAACAAAGCCAAAGTCCTGCTGAAGATGTCTGTGAAAGACAATGTCATTGCACACATCAGAGATTGTAAATCGTCCGCCGAGATTTGGACGAAAATCAAAAATCTCTATGAGACCCAGAATACAAACAGAGTTTTGGCTCTAAAAAACAATCTATTTTCGATGAGAATGGACGAAAGGGAGTCTGCTACTGCATTTGTAGTGCGAATTAAAGATGTTAAGGACGGATTGGGGGCCATTGGAGTGGCGGTGGCTGATGAAGACCTTGTTGCAATTACAATGAATGGGATGCGTGATGATTTTCAAACTTTCATCACTGGAGTCTCAGCAAGGGAGAAAGCACCCACGTTCGATGATCTCATTGCGATCTTGCAGCAAGAGGAAGATTGAAGGTAGAACCTGAATCTGAACCCCCAAAGTGACGATCTCGCGCTGGTGGCAAAACGAAGATTATCTAAAGGAAGGCAGTCACAGCAGCAGTCAAAGCAAAGAGGAGGAACGTCACAGAAGAATCCGCATTCTCAGAAAGGTATGCTTGCAAATCATTATGAAAAGAAATGTTTTTATTGTGGAAAAATGGGTCATATATAGAGAGATTGTTATCATAAGAAGCAGGCTGATGAGGCAAGGAGGAGACAGGTAAATCCAAAACACAGAGGATATTTTGTTGAAGAAGAAGAAGACTTCAGTCATGAATTTCGAATGTTCACAGTTGACTGTGCCCTTACAGCATCAAATGAAGATGACATCTGGTATGTCGATTCCGAAGCATCCTCACACATGACAGGTAATAAGGAATTTTTTGAAAGTCTTGAAGAAATTATAAATGGATCAAAAATATATCTAGGGGATGATAATGGATATCAGATTAAAGGTCATGGGGTGATTTCAGTTAAGTTGCCTAATGGAAAAATTAGTCACCTTTCAAATGTGTTATATGTACCTGGAATAAAGAAAAACCTGATATCTGTATCCATGATGGCTGACCAAGATATGCATGTCGAATTCTTTAAGACTCACTGTGTGATAAAGGATTGCAGGGATGAAATTGTTGCAACAGGCATGCGAGTTGGAAGCCTGTACAGGTTGGATGCAAAAAGTATACCAAAGCAAGCCATGGTTGCAGGAGAGTCGACAACTGAACAACTCTGGCATCAGAGGTTTGGTCATCTGAATCTACAGGATCTTATGTTGTTACAAAAGAAAGGTATGGTGGAAGGTCTCCCCATCTTTCGTAACATTCAGTTGAATTGTGATGGTTGTGCCCTAGGAAAGATGCACAGAGAACAGTTTCCTGTGCATAATAGGAGGAGGCAAACAGAAATCTTAGAGCTAGTGCACACTGATGTATGTGGTCCCATGCAGACAAGGTCGCTAGGGGGAGCATACTATTTCTTGTTATTTACTGATGATTACACTAGGTACTCTTGGGTTTATTTTTTAAACAAGAAAAGTCAGACTTTCCAATGTTTTATAGAGTTCAAAACCCTGGTAGAAAAACAGTTTGGAAAAATTATTAAAATTCTTCGATCTGATCAAGGAGGAGAATACAAATTAAAGGAATTCATGAAATACTGCAAAACTCATGGGATTGTTCAGCAATATACAATGCCGCATACACCACAGCAAAACGGAGTTGCAGAGCGTAAAAACAGAACATTGGTGGAGTGTGCAAGGAGCATGCTGCAAGGTAAGGGTCTATCTAATATGTTTTGGGAAGAAGCGATAAATACTGCTGTATACTTGAAAAATAGAAGTCCTACTAGGTTTCTTGGTTTCAAAACCCCTTTTGAAGCCTTATATGGATTTAAACCAGCAGTAAACCATTTAAGAGTCTTTGGGTCAAAGGCATTTGCACATGTACCCAAAACTGATAGAAAGAAATTAGACGCTAAGGCAGTTAAATGCATCTTAGTTGGTTATGGCACAGAGTTTAAGGCATACAAACTGTTCAATCCTGAGTCTCGTAAGACATTTGCAAGTAGAGATGTGGTCTTTCATGAACAGGCACAGGAAATGAAAGCTGATGTTGGAGATGATTGGCACATTCCATTGTTGTTGGAGGAAAGCAGCGAGAATGAGAGGGAGCAGGAACAGGCGCAGAAAGAAGAGAATGAAGAAGAACAGCAAGAAGGTGAAAAAGCAGGCCCAATTATTGCAGAGGAAAACAAATTTGAGGTAAGTCCACCCCTACCAAGGAGGTCAGGTAGGAAGACTCAGTTACCATTCAAGTTGAGAAGCTATGCTTTAATGTCAAAAGTTTTGAACATTGTAGAACCCTCTAATTATAAAGAAGCTAGTCAATTTAAGGAATGGAGAGCTGCAATGGATGAAGAAGTGGAATCAATCTTTAGAAATGATACTTGGGATTTAGTAGAGCTACCTAAAAATAAAACTCCTATAGGATATAAGTGGCTGTTTAAACCAAAAATGAATGCAGACGGAAGTATAGATAAGTTAAAAGCTAGGTTGGTTGCAAAAGGATATTCACAAAAAAAAGGTATAGATTTTGATGATACCTTTGCACCTGTAGCAAAGCTAAATACAATCAGAATGCTTATTGCTTTAGCTACTGAACATAAATGGGAATTATACCAGCTTGATGTCAAATCTGCATTTTTAAATGGTGATTTAAAAGAAGAAATTTACTTAGTACAGCCAGAAGGATATGTAAAGCAAGGGCAGGAACATCTTGTTTTCAGATTGAAAAAGGCTTTATATGGTTTAAAGCAAGCACCCAGGTCGTGGTATGAAAAAGTTTATTCTTTCTTTATAGAGTATGGTTTCCATAGAAGTTTAAATGACCCAAATTTGTATACCAAGTACAATAATCAGGGGAAGATTGTTTTGATTTCTTTGTATGTGGACGACATGATTATAACAGGAAATGCATTTGATTTAATCAAAGGAATCAAAAGGATGATGGCACAAGTTTTTGAAATGAAGGATCTCGGAAGCCTTCACTATTGTCTGGGATTAGAAGTATTTAGAGATACTGGGCAAACTTTTCTTACCCAAGGGAAGTATGCTAGAAATTTGTTAGAAAAGTTTTCTATGGATCAGTGTAGAACAACAGCAACACCTTTGCAGCAGAATCTGAAATTAAGTAGTGATGATGGCACTAAGGAGGTAGATGCCACAATGTATAGACAGCTGGTTGGCAACCTGATATATCTTACAACAACCAGACCTAACTTGGCATACTCTGTTAGTGTGTTGAGCCAATTTATGGCGAAACCGCTTGAAAGTCATTGGAATGCAGCAAAAAGCGTGTTGAGGTATCTTTGTGGTACTGTTCATTTTGGTATTTTATACACTGATGTATCTGATGTTACTTTAGCATGTTTTTCAGACTCAGACTGGGCAAGTAACCTGGATGATCGGAGGTCCATCACAGGTTATGCATTCAACATAGGTTCCGGGGTCATAGCATGGAGCAGCAAGAAACAGAGTACTATAGCTTTGTGATCATGTGAAGCTGAGTATCAAGCATTGTGTGCAACAACATGTGAAGCAATCTGGTTGAGGAGACTTCTCAAAGATGCAGGAAAAGAACAGAAGCAACCCACTTCTATCAAAAGCGACAACCAGAGCACCATCAAATTAGCATACAATCCAGTGTTCCACAAAAACACCAAGCATATAGACACTCAGTTCCCATTTGTTAGAGAGAAAATACAGTCAAATGAAATTGCTGTTGAATATTGTAAAACTTGTGACAATGTGGCTGACATTTTTACAAAGCCTCTTGCACGAGTAAAAATTGAATTGTTTAGAAAGATGCTAGGAGTTCAGGAGAACCCTTTCTCCATTAAGGGGGGGAGTTGAGAATAATTAATATTATTCTATTATTAATGGAGAAAATGGTTATATTGTTGTAAGTTTCTCCCTAGTTTAGGATTAGTTCCTATAGTTATGGGGTTTGGGTACAACTTCCTATTTCCTAGTATTGTATTTAATGATGTAATCTTTTGATTGAAGAGTAATAGAGTGAACGAGAGAATCCTTTCAAGTTTTGTGAGTGTAGTCTCCAGGTGCAGGCCACACCTGAGAGCTACATCTCTTTCTTTTCAATTCAGTGCATATTTTATCTGTTTTTTTATGAGATTTTTTCTTTTTTGGAAACATTGATTTGTGGTAGTGCAATTATTGTAAACTTTTAAATCCATCATTCATAAAAAAAAATTACATATATCTTATAACGATATTTATATAAATTGAAATTTGATTAATGCATTTGTATATGATCTTTGAATTAATATGTTATATTATCATATTCTGCATGTCTTCATTATACTATTTAATTACCCATATATTTAATGAGTTGTGTAACATTTCAGAGTGACATTGGATAAGAGGATAGAATAAATTAAAATGTATTTGATCATATATCAATAAGAGATTTTTTTTTTTATGCAAAATGAGATTGTTATTGTAACTCTTGGTCTTCCAATTAGGACATTATGTCCACTACATTAAACAAATTGTTTGATTTTCACATAGAATTATCTCAAAACATACAACAGGTTGCATTGATACCCCAATAGATCATCATGCTTATTTGGAACCATGACTTGGGTTATTTGGAGGAACGTTTTGTTGATTTCATTGATTGTTTTCGTCTTATTCATGCTTCATCTGCAAATATGCAAATATAAAAATAAAGTGTAATGAATATATCTAAATTGGTGATAAAAAGAAAATTGAAATAAATAATATACATCAATTTAAATTGAATAACAATGTACCATAGAAACATTTGACTCATAAACTGTTCACATAGTTTCAAAACCATGTCTGATGCTTTTCGCAACAAGTCTTTTGCTAGCTTAGTTCCATGCTTTGTTTCATACATATTTGAAACCCTATAATAAATCATAGATTTAATATAAAAGATTTTTTTTGTATTAATTATAAACTTAGAGAAATAAAATAACATAGATACTTGTCTTTGATGTTTTTGTGAGTTTCATTATTGTTAAGATTATCTTCCAGATACATCGCATAAGGATTATTTTTAATCGACATTTCGAACCAACAACGGTGGTTCATTTTCAGGATGTGAAAGAATATTGAAAGATTGATCTTATTTTTCCAATTATATATATAGAAATGCTTAACCGACATATATAATTATTTAATTATTCTTTTTACTTTAGGTTTATGGTATATTAATTTAGTTTTATTATCTACTTTACAATAATTTTAATTTAATTTAATTAATTATTTCTTATATTTTTTTTTAGACAAGGTTCGGTTGCTATATTATAGACTGAAAAAAGAGTCAGTTCTCCATGCATACAATGCTTCCTAGACATCATGGATCAAAGGAATTACAAAAAAAGTCCCTTCCTTGATCCTTGTTCTAGTATTTTTGCCTCTAAAGCTTCCTACACTACTGTAAATCCTTACATATTGCAAACACAAAAGTTTACAACTACAAAGCATATTTAATCTATCTCTATATGGCTAATCTTCCTAGCTGTGGACTCTTCTGGGTTTGGATTTGGTTCATTCTGCTTTGCGCTGGAGGAGCTACGGACTTCCTTGAGGATCAATCTATAAGGACAATTTTCTCCTGGATTTCTCTTGTTTCCCATGCGTTGAAGCGATATCCTGATCACATTTCTGAGCCAAATCCTGCCCATCTTACCTGCTCTGTCATTGGCACTGATTACTTGTCTGATGTCGTTGATTCTGTCAGCTGTGGTACACCTGCTGTTGACTGAATGTTGTGGACTCATGGTAACGGTTGAAATGAAATGGTGTTGTTACAGCTCAGGCTGCCCTTGGATCGTTCGCATGCCCTGTTGGCATGCTTATCGGCCTCCTTATTCAATCCACGTAGGATGTGGTAGTACGCGATTTCTTCCATTGACGCATGGAGGATCTGATTCCGGTGGTTTATCTGTTGAAGAAGTATATTTGGCATGCTTTGTCGCCGCGCCATAAGCCTGATAATTATTGCTGAGTCCCCAAAAACAACTGCCTTTGTTATCCCTAAGTTTTGTAGCTGTGTGAGGCCCTGATACAGTGCTAATCCCTCTGCTCTATTGTTGGAGATCTCTCCTAGCCCCCATTCGAAATGAAGAATGCTCTCTCCATTTACGTTGCAGATTATGCCCCCTGCCCCGACTTGGCCCGGGTTCAATTTAGAAGCACCATCAAAAAATAAGCAAAACCTGTTACAATTTCTTAGCCAGTTCGAAAATTCCTCATCCTTTAATCTCATTTTCCATGCGCTATTAGTTTCTTTAATTTTTGTCCTTCCCTTGTTTGTTTCCTGAGCGCTAGAAATGTTCTCAAATACATCGCTGAGCAGATTTCTCTCTTCCATACTATAATTTGTTGCGTCAATTTTGCCTCTGGTATGATTTGTGACTGTCTCTACCGTTAACATTTTAGCCTTGTGGCACATTATCCTGGTGTTGCAGCCTTTCTCCTGGAAGACCTTTCCATTTCTTGCCAACCATATGCGCCATAAGAGAGTTAGAGGAATGATGTTCCATACCCTTTGTGCCAATTTACTTCTTTTCTCTCTCCATGGACAATTCTTCCTGCATTTGTGAATCGTTTCTGCAATAGTTGCCTAAGGCTCCGAGGGTGCTTGCCCTATTGAGGCCATTTTCTTCCAACATTCGTCAGCCACCGGACATTCTATAAACAAGTGCTGCATTGTTTCCTCTGATCTAGAGCAGTTTGTGCATCTGGATGGCCCCAATATGCCTCTTTTCTTTAAATTTTCAGTGGTTAATGTTTTTCCTTTCAGGAGCAGCCAAATGAAAAACTTAACTTTGGGAGGTGCTTCTGCTCTCCATACGATTTTCCATTGGTTCCATATTTCTTGTTGGAGAGTGTTGTCACAAAGAAATTGATGACCAGCTTTAACCGTGTATTGAGTTCCAGTTGGGTCCCAACGATATCCATCATGTATGCCTTCTTGGACCGGGGCTTTGTTGTGTAGGAGCTTCTTTAGGGCAGTGAGACTAGTGTCTAACTCCCTGGGATGATCCGGGAATTTCCATCCTGTCCATGCTTGAGAGTGATTGTCCCATTGTGATATTTGGGTCAACTGCAGTATTCCTTTGCCATTAAGCTAGTTTATGGCAGGGATTGCCTCCATCTTTGTTCGAATGGGATGCTGCCCTAAAATTCTGTCTGTGGAGAAGTTGATACTGCTCCTCCCTCCTGGGACCTTTCAAATATTCTGAGACATAAAGTTAATAGCCTTCTTACACAGTTGCCAAATTTTTGTACTATCTTTGTTGGGAATATTAGCCTCTAGGAGTTGTTGCCTTGTGCAGTTCAGATATTTTGCCTCTAAGATCTTCTTCCACCACACTGTAGGCCCTGTGATCATCCTCCATATGATTTTAGCTCCAACGGCTAAGTTTAGCAATTTTGGTGATCTGATGCCTAATCCTCCTTTTTCCTGAGATTGGATTATATTCTTCCAGCTTACAAGATTGAATTTTTTCTTATCCATTTTCCCTCCTTGCCAAAGAAAAATCCTGAGGGCTCTTTCCATTTTCTGATGGAAAACAGCTGGAGCTTGATATAAGGAAAAACGATATATGGGAAGAGAAGTTATACCTGATTTTAGAAGAACTAGTCGTCCTGCTGGGTTCAGCCACATGGTGCCCCATTGTTGCACTTTTCTCTTTATTTTGTCGAGGATTTCGTTCCAGGTATCAGCTTTCAGCGGTCTCAAACTTACTGGCATCCCTACATAGGAGAAATGGTTCCAGACTAGTTTGTAGGAGACTCCAAATATGGTTGCAATGTTGTGGATGGTATGATTTGGTGTATTCCAACCATATATACAACTTTTTATCTGGTTGACCTTCCCACCTAAGTAATCCATGAATTGGTCAAGAATCTTCTTAAAGCGCCTTGCTATAATGATGGATGCTCCTCCTATTAGGAGAGTATCATCTACAAATTGAGAATGGTTGATGTTCTTTGTTCCTTGCTCAATCTTGATGCCAGTGATTAGACCTATTCTCCGGTTATAGTCCAAGGTTTGACTGAGAGATTCAACCATAAGGATAAACAAGTAAGGAGATAGGGGGCAGCGTTGTCTGAGGCCACGAGAAGATTGGAAGGCTGCACACGGTCTTCCATTAATCAAAGGGGAGATCCATGGTTCCGTTATACAAGCTTTGACCATTGTGATGAAGGAGGGATCAAACCCCATTTTATGAAGAACAGCAAACAGGTAGGTATGTCTTACCCTATCAAAAGCATTTGCAAGGTCCAGCTTCAGAACAAACCCTTTCTCTTTTCTGCTTAAGCTCGTGTGGATGGCCTCTTGCACAAGAAGAATAGAGTCAGTGATGTGCCTATTGGGGAGAAAACCCCCTTGATTTTCAGAGGTCAAGGATGGTAGATGATGTTTAAGCCTCGATGCTAGAATTTTTGAAATTATTTTATATGCTGAGTTGCATAAAGAGATTGGCCGAAATCTTGAAAAAGTGGAAGGTCGATTCCCTTTTGGAATTAAAACCAGATAGGTGGAGTTGGTAAATCCCACCATTTTGCCTTTTTTTAGTACCCAATGAATCATCTTTAAGAGGTCTTACTTGATCATCTGCCAATATTCTCGATAAAAGAAAATGGGAAATCCATCAGGTCCTGGAGCTTTATCTGGGTGTAAGCTCCAAATTGCTGCTTGGATTTCTTCTTCTTCAACTTCTTTTCTGAGATTGTTGTTCATTTCTTGTGTGACTCCTTTAAACAAATGCTGAAGCATGCTTGAGTATTCCTCCACACCTTTGTCCTCAGTCAGAAGATTATTAAAATGCTTGGTAGCTGCTTCCTTTATAGAGGCCTGAGTGTTGAAACAATTCCCTTCATTATCCATTATCGTGCTCACTATATTTCTGGCCTTTCGAATAGTGGCCTGCTTGTGGAAATAGGATGTGTTTTTGTCTCCCTCCTGCAGCCAAAGTTGCCTTGATTTCAACCTCCATTTTGTTTCTTCGTCCCTAATAGTTTGACTCAGTTGTGAGTATAATCTAGTTTCTTGTTCTTTAGCTTGCTGAGATAGCCCAAGCACTTCGATTCTTTGCTGCACTTCCTCGAGATCTTGCTTAATTTTCTTTTTATTCTTCTCGGGCTCTTGATAATTGTTCCTTGCGCAATTTTTTAAAGCCTGTCGTACTCTCTTCAATTTTGTCTCCCAAATATAGTTTGGTGAACCTTCTACATGTTGAACCCAAGCCTGTCGCACCACATCTTTTGCAGCAGCGATATGGTTCCAAATGGCGCAGTATTTGAAGGGTATAGGCCCTAGCTGACAGTGATTATGAAGAGTAAGCGTTATTGGGTAGTGGTCAGAGGCAGAGACATTGAGGATGTTTGAGTGACCTGTAGAGAAGGTAGACAGATATGCTATACTTATAAGGAATCTATCAAGTCGTTCCATGATATTGCCGGTGCCAATCCTTCTGTTGCTCCAGGTGTACCTATGATTTTTGGGTTTGATATCAACAAGATCGTGTTCCTGCATGATGGCCTCTAGTCGACTTCGAGATGGATCAGGAGTGAAATTTCCTCCTCTTTTTTCGTTAGCATGCATCACCAGATTTAAATCTCCTGCTATAATGAGATTGTTTTTCTGCTCTTCTTCTATACTTGCTTCCAATGTGTTCCAACACATTTCTTTCTCTCTGTACTGATTCAGAGCATATACGTTATAAATTTTTACCTTTGAGCCTCCAGTTTTACTTTCTAAGGTGATTCGAATCCAGTTCTGGTGAACGCTGGTGGAGTCACAGATCCATTTATTGCTATCCCATATAGTTAATATGCCGCCTGAGGCTCCTCTTGCTTCGCTTGCGCATCCATTAAAATGATTTTGCTGACTAATTACTCTACTTATTTCTGATTGATCTTGCTTTGTTTCTTGAATAAGAACAATTTCAGGGTTTTCACTGTGAATTAAGTCCTTGAGGGCAGCTAGCTTGGAGGGGTGCCCTAAGCCCCTACTATTCCAAGGTAGTATTTTCATCATGATTTACTGGTTACATGGAGAGGTGCTCACCTCTCATGGCCTTTGTTATTGTGTTCTTTTTCCAAGTGTCCAAGAATGAAGGTCTCTATTGGAGTTTGGGTGCCCAGCGCTATGTCTTTCTGAGCATTTTCATCGCTCTATTTCTTGGCTGATTTCCTGCCAGGCCCTTGCTTTTTAGGGACATCACTGGGCGCTCCATGTTCCTTTGAAGAACTCCTGGTAATCCTTGAAGAGGGGAGGTCTGGAGAGGGTTGCATGATGAGAGGAAGGGAAAGTTGAAGAGGGGGATCTGTGGAAGGGACATCAGGCTCCGATTCTGCCTCAGAGAAGAGCGCGAAGGGGTTAGAAGATGGAGGGAGAGGAGGATCGGTAACCAGAGGAGGGGAGGAAGGATGCTGCTCGGAAGAACCAAGGGCATCAGGATCCATAGACTTGAGAGGAGGAGATGATTTTTTCCTTTTTACAGTTTCCCATTGCGCATCCTGCTCACTAGAATCTACATTAACTATTTTAGTGCATCTATTTGCAAAATCTCCATATTCATGGCATACCTTGCATTTGAAGGGTATCTGCTCGTAATCCAGTTGCTGAATGTGGTACCAGTCATCCACTTTCAATTTGATCGCTTCCGGCAGTCCTCGGCCCAGATCGACTTCAACACAAATCAGCGCACACGCCTGCATGTTGTCTTTAGGTTCACTACGATCTATGTATTTTCCAACCGCATTTCCTATTGCTTTGACCGAGTCATCCCCCCAGCAGTGGAGGGGAAGGTGCAGCAGTCTGACCCAGACTGGAACAACATTCGGTATATCAAGTTCTAGATCGAAATCCGGGGTCCATTTGTTGAGGTAGAGACCCCTGGAGTCCATAAAGTAAGGCCCATTTCTGAATATTAGGTCTTTGTCCTCTTTGGTTTCGAAATGAAAAGTAAAATATCCTCTGCCACAGAATTTGATGGATATTTTACCCTGGATCTTGTCCGACCAGTTTCTTTCAACCCACCTTTGCACTGTTCTGGGTGATGGCCACAATCTTGTAAATTGCCCAATCAATCCTTTCTCTGCTAGGGAAATGGCTGCCATGCGTGGGATGGTAGGGGGCAGTTGAACTTCCTATAATACATCAAGCTTCTTCACAAACTTTGTTGTTGCTGGTCTAGGTCTTTGCGAAGGGAGTGACTTTACCAGAATAGAGAAGGCTCTTTGCAGCTCCGGTTCCCCACCGGATGGGTCCGGAGGGTCCATGTTGAAACTCGTTCAGGCGGCCCTGGCCGAGGCTCGATCGCGGGTTGCAGTCGTGCGCGCAAAAGTTTCCTACTTTTAAATAAATAGAAATATTTTAACCTTCAAAACTTTAATTATTTTCTTATTTAATTATAATTCTCTTAATTATAATATTAATTTTAAATTGTTGTAATTATATTTCATTTATTGATAATTAGTTTTAATATTATTTTTTTTTTAATTCATTTTATATTTATATTTTTTTTTAGTTATATTTTTTTTAATTTTAATTAATTATTTTCTAATTATTATTAATTTTAATTATATAATTTTAATGGTTGTAATTATATTGATTCTATAACTATTTTAATTGTATTATTTTTTTAATATTTGTTTGTTTTAATTAATTTTTAATTATTCATTTTAATTGTTTTGATTGTATTATTTTGATTATTTATTTATTTTAATTATTATCTAATTAATTATTAATTATTAATTATTAATTGCTATAATTATATTGTTTCTAATTTATTTATTAATTATATTATAATTTTAATGGTTGTAATTATTTATTTCAATTTATTTATTAATTAATTATTAATGAGTTATTTTTACTTTGCATTTGCATTAGTTTTATATATGTCATGATTATTTATTAAGGCTTCCTACATATTATCTTATGTTGAGGAGTTTAATATAGTTAAGGTATTTTTCATTGATGTTTAATTCCTATGATTTTTATTTATTTTTGGTTAAATTCTATTTTATTAAGGTCATAGTGTGTTATTAAATTGAAATGGATTAAAGCTTTTATGTTTGTTCGAAGTTAATTAGTGGAGGATTATAATTAGGGGTAGATTTGGATGATAGCATTGAAACCCAATTTTTGCTTATGGTCCATCCATCATCTCTAAACTTCTTTATGAAGTAGTGAACGCTCCTAGCTATTTGGTGCTTAGTTTTATCGGAATGTTTAGCTAGAGCTGAGAATTTGGATCAATTATGTTTGATGTCTGCTGAGTGTTAATGGATTCTTGTGTTAAAGGATCTCGCAGTTTCACCTACATAGGGTTTGCCGCATGAGCAGGGAATTAAGTAGACACCTTTATGGCATTTAGGGTCAACTTTGTCTTTCGCTGGATTAAGGCAATTGCGGATCGTGTTTAAGGGTTTGAAAGTGGTTAGAATTCCATTGCTTTTTAGGATGCGAGAGATTTTTTCTGTAGACCCTTGTATGTAAGGGAGGTTGACTTTACCTTTTATATTATCAAAGTTTTTATTGTTGTTAAGTCATGTTTTTGCTTTATTTATGGCTTTGATAGCTTGATGTTTATTGTATCCATTTCTTAGGAAAACTTTAATAAGGTGTTCTATTTCTTTTTCTAGGTGTTCTCTATGAGAGATTCTAAGGGCTCTGGTTGCTAATGTGTTGAGGACTAATAGTTTGTGGGTACGATGATGATGTGAAGCCATCCTCATTCCTAGTGATGAGGATATCCAGGAAAGGGAGGCTTTTGTTGACCTCAACTTCCATAGTGAATTTTATGGAAGGGGATAAACTATTTAGGTGTCACTTAAAGGTTTCAAGTTTCTCTTCGATGAGGCCATATGATGAATGTGTCATCCACATATCTTTTACACAATTTAGGTTTTAGGGGTATCATTTTAAGGGCTTTGTTTTCAAAGTCCTCCATAAATAAATTGGCAATAATAGGGTATAGGGGCAACCTTATGGCAACTCCACATGTTTGCTCATAAATATCTTCCATGAAGCTAAAAAAGGTTGATCTTAGGAAAATTTCTATGAGCTTTGATCTGTCTCGGTTTGTCAGTTTGCAGATAACCTCCATGGCATCATTAATGGGGATATTGGTATATAGCGAGGTAACATCAAAACTAACTAAAATGTCATCTTGATCAAGTTTGATGTTCTTGATTTCTTCAATGAAATGGGTTGAGTCTTTGACAAAAGAGTATGTGTTTCCCACTAGTGGTTTTACTTTCGTGTCTAGGTGTTATGGTAGATGGTATGTAGGTCCATTAATTGTGTTTACTATTGGTCTCAGAGGGATGTCCTCCTTGTGAATCTTTGGGGCTCCATAGATTCTAGGTGTTTATGGATTGTTCACTATGAGATTTTTGTTGTCTTGTATTTTACTAGTTTTGATTAGGTTGCATACTTTTTTGGAGATATTGTTTAATGGGTTTTTGTTGAGATTTCTGTAGCAGCCACTGTTATTTAGATGATCTAGAATTTGTAGTCACTTTTGTTCATGATAATTGTGGCTCCTCCTTTATTTTCTTTCAACACTACAATATCAGGGTTGGAGTTCAAGGTTTTGAGAGCTAGATACTCATGTTTGCTGACATTGCTTTTGGGGGGTTTTGCTTTCCTAAGGGTGATTGAACAGTCTTATCTGATTTGTTGTTTTATGTTGTCAGGAAGGTTGCTGATACCATATTCAATATTGCACAGGATGTCTTCAACAGGGAGTTTGCATGGTGTGATGGAGAAATTTAATCCTTTTCTTAAAAAGTTTAGGATCTGCTCATTTAATTGCATGTTAGATAAATTTATGACCAAATTGTCTTTTTTATTAATTGATTTATTATTGTTATTGTTATTGGTGTGTGATATAAGTTTACTATCGTTGGATTGTTCTTGTTTGTGTGTTGTTGCAGGTTGGGACATCGTAAGTTGGAAAGGAGGCGTGGGTGAGCCTGACAGCTTTGGTTGGGTTGGTTGCAATTGCATGGGTTGGGATAGGGTCAAGTTAGTATTTTGTTGTGGATAGGGGTTACTATGTAAAACTGCATTCTGATGACTATGTGGGATATAAGGTTGTGTGGTTTTATATCGATTGCTATGTAGAACTACGTGGGATATACGACTGTGCCTCTTGGGGGGTAGACTACGTAAGATGATGATAGCAGTGTCTGCGGGGGAACTGTTGCATGGGAGACTGCGTAAGTAGGTGCTAGCATAGGGGTGGATCAGTGTTTAAAAAGTGCGTAAGTCAGTGCTTCATCTCCTTGTACACTTTTTTGGACATTCCTATTGGCTTGTTTCACATAGGAGCTCATTGATCATTTGAGATTTTCATAATACTCCTGAAAAATGTAATAAACTATTTTTATATTGATATATGAAAACTAAATATAACAAAATCGATATTAATAATGAATGGTTTCTAGTAATATATACATATAATTTTAGAAAATCATTTTAATTAGGAATATTACCTTTTGAAAGATTATTTTTTGTTGTTGTATGTTTTTGTTATTACAAGTTTGACATATCTCATTGACCATTACTTTAGAAATGTTTCCTATAGTTTAGGTATAATTTGGTTCTTAGAATAATTGAATTGATTTTTCTATCGTAAGTGGAAAGTGCATCTACATATTCGTTTCACTACATCCCTCATAGTTTTGTAAAAAAAACCCTTTCATTAACATCTAGTACCACTTCATATGAGCTAAGAAATAATTCGTTGTCATTTACATGTTTTATAATTTTTTATTTTTTTTTCTTTTCTTACAAGGACATTGATCTATTCCTTCGTTGTTTCTCCCTATAGAACATTAAAGATATATGAGCTAATAGATTGTTTGCAAAATATTATCCAATATTATTAATTATATTATTAATCAAAATTAAAAAAAACTCATATTGAATAGTATTGTTTCATTCACCCAATTCATCCTTTTGTAATTTTTCTATGAGGCGTTTACACTCTTCTCAACTTTGATTAAAAATAATCTTATCGACCCTCTTCATTTTGTGGTTTTGCATAGCACATACCAACCAATACATATTAGTTAAACTTACATATAATTCAAACATATTATTTTTATAAATAATTTACAAAGAACTTGTCTTCTCTATTTTTTATGTGTTATAACTATGTGGATCAATATTTTTGTTACTTAACACCTTCTTAGATATTGTTTATCAATATACAACCTATACAATTCAATACAAAAGATATTAAATATATTTTACAAATAAATCAAATAATTTTTAGCCAAAAAGAGCTCTCATAGTCGATGTGTTTATCAGAATAAAAGCACCAATTCTTATATCCTATTAAACACTCTGGGTGTTTAATTATTCGACATCATCAAAGAAAATTAAAATTTTAAAATAATTTTAAATTATGTCGATGCGATTTGTAAGGGTAAACAAACAACAATGATTTAACGGTGCTATTTGGAAGAGGCATGCTTGTGCATTATATTACACCAGGAAGCTAGAAACAATTGACAATGTTTTAATATATTGATGCATTGTATTACACAGGGTGTAGCGGTGCAATTTATTACAGAGGGAGAAATGCAAAACATATAGTCATTTTTTTAAAAAGAAGAGCGTTGATAGGGTTTGGATCTAATTCAATAAGTGATTCCCCTACTTTACATTTCAAATTCTCTATATATAGTAAGCACAGAAATCCATCAAATATAAAATGCCTAAAATAAAAACCCCTAATTGTGAAGTGGTAGTGGAAGTTAAACTCTAACGTGAAATTTTGCATGAAGATGAAAGGATTTAAGGTCAGTATTGAATTTTTTATTTTTTCTGAATTTAAATTAAATTTAAATAGGAACAGAGATCGTAAAAACATTACTGGTAAAATCAATAGTATTTTTTTAATTATACACGGGCTTTAATGTTTTTTTCTTATTTGTGAATAAATCTAATAGAAGCTGTAAAAATCATTAATAGTAAAATCTAAAAAAAATGCTATCCAGGGTTTTGAGTCAATCATTATACATTTCAAATTATGATCTTTTTACGGTTCCAAAATATTTTCCTTATCCATAGTGCTCATAGTGTTCTCTCTTTTAATAAAACCTTAACATAAATTGTATTTTTTTTTGTTAGTAAAATAAACAATAAAATTTTAAAAATTTACTATGTAGGGTTCTGATCTTTTGAATTGTTATGTTGCTTCAAAGTATTCTTCTACTGCAGAGAGTTCCTGGTATGTCTCTTTTGCAGAACACTCCCTTGAAATTTTCCGTAAAATAATGAAATAGTGACTAACTTTTTACTATTTAAAATAGTTTATGAAATTAGATTTCGAAAAATCAATTGTCGCTCCTTTTTTCGATTTTAAAAGAAGAAAGAAAAATTAAGTTTTTCTTTTTCAATTCCTTTGCACATTAGCGTGTTTGATAGTCAAGTACACTAGTGCATTTATAAGAAAAGCACATTGACATTTTCAAGTTGCCAAATTTTTTCAACACACTCACATGATACAATTTTTTTTTTTTTGAAATCCCAAAACTTTGTGCTTAATTTTTTTAATGCAACAATGTAGTTCTATTTAAAAACATCAGCACTATAATTGTTATAAGAGAAATGAGTTGGCTGAATTTTTTTTTTTATTTTCTAAAATTCAGAAATAGGTGCTCGATGCAATTTTATACAAGAGCACCGCTATGATAACATATTTTTTCTTTGGAATGTCAGATACTAGTGTAGGTATTATTTGAATGCCCTATTTATGGTATTTGTTTAACGCATCGATGAACCTTGTTCTGATAAGCACACCACTAGGATTTAAAAGCTATGAATGAAAATAGTTCATAGTATACATTTTCCTCTTAAAGTCACTTTATTCTTGAAAAATGGTTGGAAAACTATATTGAAATTCATATTATGATTATATGGTTCTCAAGATTATTTTTATATATGCTCAGAAAAAATTACTTCTGATTTTTCTCAAATGCAAGGACAAAATCTCAATAATAACAAATGGCCAATTTTCAAATTCTAGCTCACTCCACATTCTTGATCAAAGTCCTTCTCGGAGTTCTCCCTTTCCATCTCTAGTAAGTTTATATTTTATTTATATTTCGATTATCTTATTGATTTTTTTTTTTTAATCCATGTCAATTTGAATAAAAATCAATCCAAATTTGCATCATCTTGATTCAGAGTCGAGTTCAGATGTAGAAAGTATACATGTGTATGATGTATCATGACCCATTGCAATAGAGAGGAATTTTAAATTGTATGACATGTGTGCTTACACTATACATGATTATCCAGGGTAAGGATTTTTCTCTGGTAAATTACATTTTTATTGATTTGTTTATATATGTAATAATATTGTTTTACATATATTTAATTTAATTCATTGTCATTGCTCTGATATTTATGCTTGGTAATGTGTCGTCCTGTACACAATAATTCTGTAGGTGTTATAACAAAATGGTATCATGGATGTAAATATTGTGGACCTTCTATGAAGGCTAGGTGGTTTGACCACCTACAAAAGCCATGGTATGACTTCTTGACGGTATTCCTCCCTGAAGAACACCCTTACATAGGAGAAAAATATGCTTTAATGGAAAATCAAAGTGAACCCAAAGGCCTACAGTAATGACACCAATTGAATGGCTTAGAGCATATGATAGAGAGAAGGAGAAGGAGTTTGCAGAAATGCTTGATTCGAATTGGGAGCTTATGTTCAGTGATCCATAATTATTTGACACCTATGTTGAGAAATTTCACATTGGGATGAAAAGGAAATCTATCTTTTATGAGCTCCCATATTGGGAGCATATTAAGGTTTCCCACTTACTAGATTCCATGCATATATTCAAAAATGTTTCATCTTCTATATGGAGGCACATATCATCGAATGAAAGTGACACCTTGGTTGTTAGGAGAGATATTATTTCTTAAAAAACCAAAAAGAAACATTGGCCAAGGCAAGAAACTAGATGAAAGCTTAGCCCCTCTTGGTCTTTCAAAAAACGTGATGTCCCATGTATTTTAAAGAAATATGATCTTTCTTTGGAAAAGGAAGTTATAATGAGTGTGAGGGTGCCTTCTTTATATGGGTCTTCACTAGGGAATTGCTTCGCTATGGAATACCCTTTGTTGGGTTTGAAATTGCATGACCATTTGAACTTTCTAAGAGTATGTATGCCAAAAACATGGTTTTATTATTATTTTTTACTTTTATGTAATGGGATATTTTATAATTAATTTTTGTATAATGTACTATTTTATTGTGTAGTGTGATTATGCTCTACTCATTTGTGGGTGTGTGAACCATGATCTCCCCCAAGACCTATGATGTGTCATATCTAAATTATCTGCATTTGTATGTTGGATCACATCAAAGGAGATTCATATGGCTAGCATTCCAAAATGGTGTCTTGGGATAGATGAGATTTTTTATATGTTTGAGAAGGAATTGTCAACATGTTTCATGGACTTGCAGGTTCATCTTCTAATTGAGCTAGTATACAAGGTTGAATTAGTTGGGGTAGTTTCTTGTTTTTGGATGTTCTTCTTAGGGAGGTACATGAATAAATTGAAAGGATTTTTTGACAAAGGGAAAAACATGAGGGGTTTATGGTAGAAGGGTATATATCATATGGGTCTTTCTATTATGCTAGTTAGTACATCAAGCAGATTGACAATACATCGGGTGCAGTGATTTGGGATGATGAAAGGGATGAACAAAAAAGAGAAGGGGAGGTTCTTGAAACAAATGAAAAGAGGTGCATGACAAAGAGTAAGTGCAAGCTTATCATTTATCAAATTACGACACATTAACTATTGGCACTGAAGTTCATATTAATGCATATTTTGATCTCTCTCTCTCTCTCACACACACACACACACACACACACACACAAACACACACACACACACATATATATATAAGTATTTTTTATTTCATCAAGGAATTCAAAAATTGAAGCCATCAACAAATTCATTATTTGCAATATGGAAGCGACACAAGCATGGGTCACATTGTACGAAGAGAAGAGGAGGAAATGGGACAGTGACAAGAAAAAATTCAAACGATTAAATGGTATAAGTGTGCCTTATCCTAATCATTTAAAAGAAAGTATGCCAATGACATGCCCTAATAGTTGGGTTGTTTATTTTAAAGTCAAAGAGAAATATGATGCACATTCTGGTCATTACCCATGTGTTGAAGAGGATGCACTAAACATAGGGATTGGGTGCAACAAATGGGTAATTATAATCTCTTTTTATATAGCTTTAACTTCATATTGCACCTTTGAATTGTAATACACACACACACACACATATATTATGTTTGGGTTATTAGACACATGACACTATTATTTTTTCACCTTTTTATAGGTGTATTTGTTCCCATCTATGTGCTCATATGGATGTGATTTTCACACAGAGGATGTTGATGATGGACACATGAAACAAGACTCTGGAGTGGAAGTTGAGTTTGAAAAATCTATTCATGGTAGCCACCGTGATCAAAACCTAATGCAGGGGACGTTAAGTTACATTGGAAAGATACAAGAGATCATTCAAGTGGAATTCTCTTTATTCCAATGTATTATTTTTAGGTACAAGTAGTGGGACACACTTGATCAGAATAATGTAAAGGAATATCACGATAGTGGGCCAATATCTATCATCTCTTGAGATATGGGGCATTAATATAGGGATCCTTATGTTTTCCCAAAACAATGCAACAAAGTTTTTTTTCCCAGAAATGTTGGAAGGGGATTGGTGGTTCATATTAAGACATGAACCTAGATCAAAACATATTTCTGGGAACAACAGTGTTATCATATCAAGTTTGTAGCAGGGACCTTTGAGATCCAAGTAAGACAACTTGAGTGTTTATTGCAGGAAAAAAATTAGGTGTTATCCCTCTCTCTAGCCTCCCATGGTTGAGCGATAGTGTATTGCTCTACTGATGATATTGCATGGTTCTTCCATTTACCTCTACTGTTGCTCCCTCTACTAACGTGTCTCCTACATGATTGACATAGAAAATATATCAGCCCCATACATAAAATACAAAATTTTTTATTAAATGAAAAATGTATTTATCAATATGGAAACATAGCTTTCAAACAAAAATAAAAGTCATCGATGCACACAAAACATGGTCATGCACCAACTCCAGTGCATTGTAGAAAAAAATCGTACCAGCAATGGTGTGCACATTTGTATGAATCACTGTTGTTGGTTCACAAATTTAAATTTTCATTGTGGTGCATCACACCTATGCACTGGTCTGCACACATAACCTTTTTGCACAAGTATGAAACGTTTCAGTTATCGATTGCACTGAGCTATAGTTATATTTTTAAATATTATTTTTGTGGTGTGTTTGATAAATATGAATGCACCAGTCATAACCTAAAAATTGTATGCATCAACCTACAATTTATAGCTTTCCCGATGCGGTATCGTTTACAAAACACACCGCAATAGTAGTGGTGTGCTATGTTCACAAATTGAACATGTCAAGTGCACCGCATTTTTGATTATGATTAAGAAGCATTTGTTTGACTTTCAAATAGACTTGTTGATGTTTTTTTTGTTTCATATTTAGATTACGTAAAATAAATATCTATTTTTATGTATTTATAAGTAAATTATTTAAAATTGACATGTCTTTATTGTTTTAAGCATGGTGTAATATTAGTTAGGAGAAATTTGAAAACATGAATTTTAATGACTATCTCGTTATAAGTATGTGGAAAATATAATATTTTTTTAATTGTTCATTAACCAATAATCAAATATATTATTTGTCAAGAGTATAAATAGAATATAGTATAGTTTTTGTATTATTTAACTCATATTTATTATTAAAAAGAGTTCAATTTAAACCAGTACAACATAAAATAAACAATCAAAATAGCACAAAAATGTAATATCTTTACTACTAGAAAAAAAATTCACTTTCCTCTTTAAGTGAGAACTTCCAATAGACAAAATCGCCAACTACAGGTAACTTCACAAGCCTTACTTTACATTTCTTGGTCCTCATCTTTA